>JAJEKB010000137.1:302760-330411 GCA_022393335.1 Macrotrachela quadricornifera | reverse complement strand
CACTAGTTTTTGTCCGAATTGTATTGTGTTTTATATAATTCAAAAAAACATCAAGTATATTGAAGCGCTACGAGAACATAAATATTAAGTAAATCAATCGAAAATTAAATGAAATACAAAATATTTGATTTATATGTATATACATAGAAAAAGATGCAACAAACAAATTTGATATAATATCAAAGTAAAAAGTATATGAGATTTTATTTACTAGTAAATTTTGTTAATAATTGATATGACATAGCAGAGTTATTTTCTTCAAATGTACTACCAACTTTTTCCTCTTGATATTTATCAATAAATTCAGATAAAATTAACAAAAGATTTGGCTCATCCAAGGTCGATGATTCTGAGCGCCGTTTCCGGTGCCGTATAAGGCATGCGACGACTAAAAAACGACCATATTCGCGCAGAAAACGGGCATGAACGGATGCCGTTTAACACCGTAATCCGTTAACCGAGATTTGTATATGTAGTTTTGCCGGAACGGAAACGACGGCGTTTCATGTCTAAAACGCGCCGTTTTTTTAGACGTTTTACACCAGTTAGTAGTAGTTTTCATTTCGTCGACTATCATAACTATTCAGGGTGAGTATTACGATGCTCATATATGATTATATGCGACGAAATCCAACGATATCCGATCACAGTATACTATCGTATTTACGACTCTATACTGTAGTGCCCATATCATCAAAATCAGGCAAATATCAGCGACTAATCGTCAACTTTGGGGATGATATCGCGATTCTATGTAAAAATATAATTGTTTTATCTATAATAACTTACCATTTGTATTAGTGTTGGACCAATCTAAATAAAAAACAAATCATTATATTTAAAATAAGTTACCTTTCATATATATAGAGACTAAAAAAATATTTTTTTGACAAAAGGCAATAGATTCTAATCTATCGACGGAATACGGCTTGATAATAGTAAAAAACGGTAGCACTTACGGCTATCGTTTCAGATGAGACGGAAACGACTGTAGTTTTTCGTCGTTTTCAAACCATTTTACGATTCACCGTAAACGATGGCCTCAAGGTGACCGTTTTTCATCGTTTTTTACTGTTTACGATGGCGTATTCTTTCACCTGGGATTTTCAAGCTTCATAAGACTATTAGCAAATTCAATTGTATCATCTTCTTCCGAGTTAAGTTGTCAATCTTATAACGGTGTGTGATTTGGCTAAGGAAGAATCAAGCATATTAGGAATGAACTATAAAGAAGAGCGAAAAGAATAAGAACAAGAAATGAGTGAATGGAAAATATCCGAGCGGAAGACAGGATGTATGTCGTAGCTATGATTTGTACGATAATGAGAAGAATGAAAGAAATATCAGATATACGGGAATTGCATTATAACAATCGATATTGATAGTGAGCTTTCCGGTAAACAAAAGCTTTGATCAGAGCACAAAATGAACAGTGACTAATTTTGATCATTCTGTTGTTAATTTTTGAAACTTCGTATTTACACTTTGCCTGAATGTTATCAGTTTTCATGTGATTGACTTTAAACTGTGAATCCTATCAGAAGTCAATGGATTCCGTATCGGATTACTTTGAAAACTGAGGAAGTAGAGTTAGATCATAACAAAAGACGAAAATATGAGTGCTAAATAATGTATATTTTATCTATTTTTGTTAGTTTCATGAAGACTATATCGTAAACATGTTCTACTCTGATGATAATTTATTATTGAATGCTTTCTTATGCAGCATAGTGATTAAGAAAAAATTCAGTTTATGAGTTGTAGATTAAAATTTTTATAAGATGAATAACAACATTAAATATAAAGCATAAGGAGATAGGATACATTATCAATGAGATAAAATTTAAATTAACGTCCAATAAGTGTTCGAAATTTTTGTGTTGCTGTATAAAATTCTTTGATGTACATTTTTGAAGGTAGAATGAATACGACAAATGTAAGAGAAGGTGGAATAAATGATATAAAATATCCAGCTAAATAGATAGATGAATTTCTATTTGATTTCATACAACCTTTTGTAAATGAAATAATCAAACGTGGTGTAGCAAGTATAACTAAAATGATTGAACTAATAATAAGATGTTTGTGTTGATTAAATTGCTTCTTTAAATGTTGTCGATAAGTTTGTTGTTGTCTCGCTGTTGAACGTTTTCTTGCACTAACAATAATAATAATAATAGCTGAAAGAAGATTTATAATAAATGGAATAAAAAAATGACATATATTTATTATTGAATTATATATTTCTAATGAAGATGAATATTGAACTAAACACCATCGTCTTTCTTCTTGTTCATCATAAATAATTCGTCGATGTATTGGATCATGTATAATACTCAAAATACTAACTAATAGAATAACAATAATTACCCATCGAACTGCTTTTCTACTTTTTATCTTGTTATATTTAGCATCCATTGTAACTGTCAATGTTCTATCAATTGCAACACTTGCATTAATCCAATCTACAATAATTGGTCCTAATCGAAGTAAAAAATCAATTAAAATACAAGAAATTCGTAGAATAATTAAATTTTCAATAATAGATATTTGTGAAAGTATTAACATTAAAAATTTAATTGAAAATAATATTGTTGTACATAAAGAAACAGTTGATGTAATTAAAAGATATTGTCCACAAGCTGTTTTAGTTAAAATTTTTCTTCGAAATGTTACTATTGATAAAATACTATTAACAAGACCAATAATTAACATAAGAATAGTTAAACCAATACTAATTTTAACAATAATTGGTTGTTGATTTATTCCTAATCTCGGTCGAATTTCATATCCAATAATCTTATCAAGTGAAAGACTAAAATCTTTTGTATTAAATTGACATTTACTTCCATAAAAACAATCTTTACAAACACAAAATGTTGAGTGTGGACATACTGGACGATCTGGAAAACATTCAGCATCATTTTGACAATCTCCAATACCTTTACAAGTATATTTTATTTTAAAATCAAATTGAAAACAATTTGCATATCTTTCTTCATTACATAAACATAAAAATTGTTCATTATCATGAAAACATTTTAAATAAAATTCTTCTTTACATAATAAATGATAATATTTAACACGACGTATTAATGGATATTCTCCTATACTTTTATTATTAAATAATTCTTTAACATATGGACAAGTTTGTTTAGATTCTAATTGAATTTTAAGAAGAGATGAAGAAATATAACTTGTATTGATATATCCAAGATAATATTTATTTAATATTTGAATTATAATTATATGAAATGATATTCTTCTGTATATTATTGCAATATCTCGATCATAAGGAATTTTTGTTGATATTGTTGTACGTATTGGATCAGATTTTATTCTCACAGTTATGAAATGAACAAATAAAGAACGAGGAATTTCTATATCATTAAATGAAATATGAATTTCTAAATTGATTATTTCACAATATTGACCTGAATATTTTGAAGAACATAAACATACAAAAGTATTTCTTGATATTCGTTCATCATCAGAAACACAGATTCCACCATTTTGACATGTATCATTTTGACAAATAGATTTAATTCGACATCGTGGACCATACTTTTCAAGTGAACATAAACAAATTGATTGATTAGTTATTTTACCGAGACATTTCGAGTCTAATGAACAATCACAATTATCAAAAATTGTACAATTAATACCAGACCAACCTGAATTACAATGACAAAAATATTCATTTGGATTATTTATATATGTATAACATTGACCATGTATACAATATATTGAACAATTATTTAAAGGCAAAACTGGATTGACAGGAATAATAAGATGAGCAGCTATTCGATTAACAGGAAGATAAAGATATTTAACTGGCAATATCCAACTAGAATGATAATTCATATCAATTTTGTTATAAGCATCAATTCGTATATTATAAGTTTTTCTCATATCTTTTGATCTTGAATTATATAAAAGATAAATAAAAACTTTCTTATCGCATTTATATGTAGCCATATATGTAAATTGTTGATGATCATAAATATTTTTATCTTGATCAATAAGAGTAATAATAATAGAAAATATTCCATAACATTCTGGTATACATATTTGATATAATTGAAGTGTTAAACTAATTCGTTGACTTTGATATTGACATCGATTTCCATAATAACTAGGAGGACATAGACAATGTGTTGATAATTGAGATTTAACATAAATTAAAATTCCACGATTACATACATGAATTCTATAAGAACTAAATTGTATTGATAATTTCAAATTTTCTTCATTCATTATCGATGAAGTTGATTTGATAGAATTTCGTTCAAGTAGAAAATATTCATAATCAAGATATTTAAGTTTTCTATCATCACTCAAACGATTAAAAACAAGTTTAACATCCGATGAACAATTTTTTATATCATGATAAAAACAAGAATCATACAGCAAACAAATTGTATTACTTTGAATACAAAATGTTTCATTCCAACATTTATAACGCATATTAAAATTTGTTGGTCTTTCTAATCGACAATGTATTCTTTCATCTGTAGATCCAAGACAATCAACAATACCATTTCCAGCTCGATCAATAGGTAAACAAATAATTTGTTTTGTTTGTGGTGAAACACATTCATGAGTATTAAAAGGACATTTTGATTGAATACAATTGACTTCATCAGCACCATTTAAACAATTCCAAGCTCCATCACATCGAGTATAAAGATTATTACATGGCCAATTATCACAATGTGTTTCATCTGTTTCATTCATTCCATCAATAAGTACGGGTGATTCATGTACATAACCATTACAAAATTTTTGATATGATATTTTTTCAGGAATATGAGGAAGTTCATCTTCACCTTCAAGACAATCTTTTATACGATTTCGGACTAAAATATGTGATATACATTTATTTTCAGATGTACATTGAAAACGATGTTTGACATTCCATTGACATGCATCAATATTAATTTCATCGGTACCATTGTAACAATCATAAATACCATCAAGAACTCGATGTTTAGAAATGTATTTCATTGTACCTGGGCATTGAAAGAGTGAGGATGATATTCCATGGTTTAGATCAAGTTTGATTCGATTTTGAATCAAACAGCTTTGAAAAAGACGAATAATATCAATAGGTTCATGAATATTTAACTCGTTAGTAGAACGACAGGTTGTACCATTTATATTCAAAATGGAAATTGTTGGAAGAAAAGGACATTTTTTAATATCATAACAAACATAATCAGGAAACATGGATGCATGATTTTCGTCAAAGAAAATCGTTTTGTTTGTTAAGTATACCAATAGAACGTGGCCTTGAATAATAGGTCTTTGGGGGAAAATAACAAAATTTTTGCGACATATATCCGTAACATTAATAAAACAATTTTCGTTATCATCATCATTCTCACAATATTTATAACAAAGCAGTTCACTGTTATAAACTGTACTGCAATATAAAAAATGCCAACAATCGTACGACAAATCAGGATGTTCAATGTATGATAATAAATATTTTTTCATGAGAATATCTCTCAAACTTCCACAATTCTGTGTAGCCCAAGAAGTTGGAACATATAGAAGTGGTTCATCACTATAATCTCCATCACCACATACAAAAACGCGAGCGGGTTTAATTGAATCTGTTTCTTCACACCAATATCCTGGATCTTTAGCACAATTAAAGAAATCCTTATTAATTATATCCGATGCAATCGTGTATCTATCTTCATCTGTACCATCAAAACAATCTGGATAATAATGACCTTCATCTAAGAATTCTTCTGGTATGCATATTCCATTATGACAACGAAATTCATTTTCTTCACATTCATTTATTTCAAGATCGAAACAATCGATTTCATCTGCATCATTTCCTATACAATCGACTTTTCCATCACAAATTTCACGCCAATCAAGACAGGCAAATGCTGCTCCTCGATTACATTCCAAGTTTATATAACATGTTATATTCGATGGATCTGAAGAACGTTTACCATTAAATGTTAAATTAACAATTGTATCAAATGATAGACTTCTATTAAATGTATATTGACACAATGATCCAAACCATAATGAAGAACAATTGTAGAATTTTTTAAATCTTGATGAAATATTTAATGGCAAACTAAGATATTCATCATAATCTTCAACAAGATCAATTGAAGATGACCATGAAAGCAAATCACGAGTTGTTATTTGCTTCTTTCGTAGTTCCTCAAATGTAAATTGAGACAAAATATTTTCTTCTATTATTTTATTGTATATATTTTCAGTTTCTGAAAATGGACGTATACAATACGAAATAATTTCATACCAGATTTTAAAATCATCTTCCATAAAACTGTATGGAGTCATATGATCGAACACTTTATAGTACATACAGTCATAGTATAAACCAGTATTATTTGTTCGATCCATATAGTACATATGAAATTGACTTCGAACATTCTGAGACCATAATATTAAAATCGAAACAATATACGTTAAAACAATCATAATGACAAGAAAGTCAGATAGAATTTAGTAAGCAAAGCAAAATTATAAATAATTAGCGTGCATGAACAATTGAATGACTACTCTCATTTTGAATAAATCCATTTTTATTATGTGCGACATTGGGAGGAAGTTGGTTAATGTTACCTCTCCAAACATACACAATTTGTCAAACATCCTACGTTACTGCTTTTTGATAAAAGCTTGTTAGTTATTTCTTCTCAAAAGAAAAAGGAAATAGGGAGACTTAGCTAGTTTAACTATTTTCATATGTTACTCAGAGCATTACAAAAGTAGTGAGAGCGATACTTTAATACCGTCGAATAAAATTATAAAAATTTTCTTTCTATACAATCTGTTCGAGGAAAGAAGCTCTATTTTTTTATGCTATTTGATCATACTTCAACTGATAACATAAAAGTAAATTTTTGATAAAATCTGTTTCGTTAGGGTATATGCTGGTTGTGTTAGATCCCTAAAGAGTAGCACATTGGCATTCCACTAGGTTATATTAAAAAACCAAAATATGTCACAAGATGTAGCGTGAAAAGATAGAATAAGCGATCTTTTATATATTATCTTCTCTTTTCACACTACATCTTGTGGCATATTTTGTTTTTTTTAATACAATGTATTAAGTAATGATAAAATAAAATACAAAAGTGCCTCTTTGTTTTTTAATGTCATGTCCATTATAATTTAAATGCTATCAGTTAATTTTCAACAAAAATAGTTCCCATGTCATGAATATCGGATCACTTTTAGCGGTAAACCAAAAATATTCCGATGAATTATATATAATAGAAAGAGAATGGCTATATAGAACGGAAAAAAAAGATATATGTATATATACATGTACATGTGCTCATGTGCTGTATTATTTATTTTATTTTTTACTTGCTGAAAGACACAAATAGACCTTAACGACGACAAAGTTTGTGTAAGCATTAATTTTATTTTTAATATTCACTTTTTATATTAATTGTTTGGAAACTTTTTTTAATTCTATATTCTCTCGGATTCATTCTTTTAATATTTATTATTTTTAGATTTATTTTCTTTGAAGTTGTTTTTTATTGGTTTTATGAATTTTTATACTAGTTTTTTTAAATTTATTTCTCACTATTTTTTGTATTTTTATTTTTTTTGCGTCAAATAAAAATCCTATGAATCTAAAAATATCTGTTAAATTTTGCTATACAAACATTCAAAAAATAAAACAAACAGTATTGGCTAGTTGCACATACTAAATCGGTTAACTTCGGTTTATATCACATGGGTTCTTATCTTCTATTGTATTATTGTAATTTTAGTTGAAATATGATCAAATAGTGTAGAAAAATCTTCGCGTTTTTTTCTCTTGAACGCTGTATAGAAAGAAAATTTCTATAAGTTTGTTATACAGTATTAAAGTATCACTCTCACTACTTTTGGAATGCCCTAGGTATTTACTGTTATTAAATAATTATGTTTGTTTATGGGCAATAATTGTATATAAACTGAAGAAATTTATTTATTTATTTAATATAATAAAAACTAAGTAGAACAGCAAAAAACTATATTGTATTAGTAATTTAATAAGTCGACGTTTCGATGAATTCAACTATCATTATCAAGACTGATGGAATTGATTTTTCAGAAAAAAAAAAGAGAGAAGTATATATATGTATACATGAGTCATTATTAGAAAACACCGACGATTTACCGGCGGTAGGTCTTAAACTCTCCGGTTCGCATTGTAAATGCTCACAAAGGCCCTTTTCTATCAAAATCGCAATGTTTTAACAAATAAAATTCATATTTACTGAAAAAGAAACCGGTTTTTCATATATATTTTACTTATTAAATTTTGTTGCAGCGTTCTCTTTGACAAAAAAACTTCTCTCGAGATTGAGACCAATTTTTGCTCTGTGGCTGGTACAGGTAGCTTAAGCGCATCAACAATATATAGTGCCATCGAAAGTAGAGCGATTTTGATAGTTTTAACAGACTTTTATTAAAATATTCAATCATTTAAATATAAGCAAAATTGAAGTTAGATTTAAGTTATTTCCTACCATATAAAACTTTTCTATGATTTAGATTTGTTTCATTTAGGCATTTATTCGTATTATTTTAATCATAAATGAAACTTTAGCTTCGGCTGAAGGTATGAGTGAGACATGGATTCAATGAAAATTTCATTTATTTTCAAACTCGAATTAGACATCTACTCATATTTCTAGTTGCTTTTCCTTGTAACACCAATATGACGATGCAAAAATAAAAAGAAACACATGACAAAGAATGTGCTTCAGCATATTATCTCCTCTAATGATGTACAAAATGTGTACAAATCACGCTGCAGCGTTTTTTTCTCATTCTTTTTTCTTCATTTTTGCATCGTCACGTTGATGTTGCAAAAAAAGAAGCAAGGACAAATACTCTATGACATGACGCTATTTTTTATTTCTTTTTGAATACAATTATGGGAATACGTAGTTCGATTGATGCGTCACGTTTTCATATGACGGCGCAAGATATTATTGACGAATGTGGTTCTGATAGTCTGAATAAACCTCTGTATATTCTTGTCACAGGTGCAACTTCTGGAATTGGCCTCGAAACTGCTCGTGTATTAGCATGTGCCGGTGTCAATGTTTATGCAATGGGACGAGATCAAACTAAATTACAAGAAGTTGTTCAAAATATCGATAATCAGCTGAAAAATCAACAACAACAACAACAACATACTCGTGGTTCTATTGAAGGCGTTATTTGTGATCTTAATAGTTTAGCGAGTGTCAAACAATTTAGTGAAAAGTTTATTGCAGAAAATAAACCTTTAAATGTTTTAATATTAAATGCTGGAATAAACAATTATAAATTTGCTCAAACGGCCGAAGGATTGGAACAAGTCATGGGTGTCAATCATTTTGCTCAGGCGTATTTAACTGAATTGTTAATGCCTAATCTAATTGTTAATGCACCATCAAGAATTGTAATTGTATCATCAGGACTTCATATGGGTCCACCGTTAGATTATCAAGCCTCAGATCGAATGAGTAGCACAATAGGCAATGCAAAAAATGAATGGAGAATACTGCCATCCTATCAACAAAGTAAATTAGCAAATGTTTTATTTGCTCGTGCACTTGCATCTCAATATAACGATAAACAAGTGACAGCCTATTCTCTACATCCTGGTGTTATTATTACTAATTTAGGAAGAGATATTCCTTTCATTAGTATTATTCGAAGATTTCTTCCGTATAGGAAAAAAACACTTGAGCAAGGCGCAGCAACTACCGTCTATTGTGCATTAAAACCAGATTTACAAAATCAAAGTGGACAATATTTTGAAGATTCAACTGTAACAAATCTGGCAGAAAAATGGTCAGAAGATGATATCAATACATTCTGGAAATGGACACAAAAAACTATTCAAGAACGAACAGCTAATTTATGAACTCAACAAAAACATCCTTCATCTATTGATGATTGAACTATTCATTTTTTTTTTCATTTTTATTTAACGGTGGCTAAATAAGATTTTATCGCGATTGTGGTAAGAGAAATGATATATTCTCTAATCCAACGATAAATCAATCGGTTAATCGTTGAGATCTTTCGTTATTGCTGCTACTGTTTTGATTTCTAACTAGGATTTATATTTCTTTGTTGTTGCAGATGTTTACTACATATATCTATTATAGTTGAAACTGTAGGTATTAAATCAGATTTATTTTTAACAGTTGATATTATTTTGTAATTAATATCGTTAAGAGGAAAAAATTTGGACATTTGTTGATGTGTACAGCATGTTCCAAAGAAACAATTAATTAAATGCAGTAAAATTCGTTTTCTTGAAAGTCAATTTTGATCAATTCTCTAGAATATAATTTCTTTTAAAGTGTGTTAACTCAGTTAATCCTAAATTGAGAACAATCATTCCATTTCTTCTATGCTATATTGTTGCCTTTTATAATACAAATAACGCTCATCTAACTCTTTCTCATAAATCTCGTACTTCTAAACCTCCATCAAGCTATTCATTTATAAAAAGTCACATTTAACTTCTTCATCCTCAACTGCCTTTGATCAAACTTCATAAAAACAACCAATTTTTTATTAAAAACTGGTTGTTTGTTTTAAAAAAAAATGACGCCAGATTTCAATTCCTCGACTACAAAAATCTTTGGTCAATCTTAGCTTTAATGCACGGGACGATATATGGAAAGAATTACGAATATACGAACGAACAAAGTTTACTCGCCCGATGCAATACTTTCCTTTCAGTAGAGGGAATAAATCATTTGAAGATTAAAATTTCTAATCACACAATGTCCGAAGACCTTATATCGGCTATTATACGAAATGCAGAGCGCATCAATCAAAAGAAGCAAGCACTGTGAATATTATGAAATAAAGGAACGAAAAAGTACCGAATGTGTAGCAAATGACACATTCGACGTAACCCACTGACCAAGAAAAATGACAAAGTGTTTTTCTATAAGGTTTCTACTTCAAATATAATGTGAAATATCAATAGGTTACATAGGATCGAAAGGATTCAATACTTATTTATCACTATTAAAACCTTCAAATCTCTGATAGAATTATACGATCAGTTGGAAACATTTCTAGAAACTCTGAAATCTTCACAATTCAATAGCTTTCGAGAATTTTTGTAACATGAATGAGGTTGCAATTGCATCTCGTCAACAGTGATAAAAGTTATATTTTATAGATGCAACACTCAGATTGTATTTTACAACGCCGTAACATCAGCAACATTGTCCATCGAAAGCGAACTATCTGCACATGTAAATTTTTATGACTGCTTACGAACAATAAATCCGATCATAATATAGTACGTATAAAATGTGCGATAAGCTGATCAAACGACAGTTTATAGTTGCATTGATCTGACTACGTCATATATACAACTAGTTTTAGTCGTTTTCTGCAAGCCAAGGTTTGTATATATACAATAGTTGGAAAACAATCGAATAGAATAATTAATTTACTTATTAATTGTCGATTTTTCACATTGAATCGAGCGTTTGTTTTCCTAGGATAAGATAGGGTAGACTTTGTCACCCATATCAGTAGATGACGAATGTGATCATAAAACGAACTCAAAATATAAAAGTACGGTCATAGCATGGCAGGAATTGAAGAACACAAAAGGGTGTCTTGACTGATCATAAGACTCAGAAATATTCGAAATGAGTAGAAAGTGCCAAACACGATCGTTTAAATATATTTTCATTTTGAAACATTTCTGCTCCTTCATCATTTGTTCTGTAGTTCTAGTAGATTATCTTAACACTCGTCAACTTATTCAATATTTCAAAAATGTAAGAACACTTTTTCTATTTTTGCCATAATTATGAAACAAATAATAGTACGTTAGAAAATTTACAATGCAATATTAGCAATAGTTGCTAAAGTATATAGGAGAAAGTTTACCGCCAGACTATTCCACAACATTGACTGTGGTAAATATTCAATTCAGCCTGACAGAATCTAGTAGGTATGCCACTATGTTTGTCTGTCTATTCGACGTCAGTAATATCCAATATGATCAGGATTTCAATTATCCTTTCGAGCAGTTCCACCGTACTTCACATTTTGATATCACAAAATGAGTACGTAAATGCCATCGTTTTATTCTTTGAATGTGACAAATAAGAGAAAAATCATATGAATAGTTCTAACGATTTTTCCGTCTTCTAGTTCTTAATTCAACTGGATGATTACTATTTCATCTCATATTCTTCAAATTGTGATTACATCAAATAGATATTTAAAAGTATATTCTATCGATTTCGTTTAGAAAAAAAAATGTCTGATTTTGAGTTAATTCACTTTGAAGACAAATCACCTCGTAAACAATTGATATGGTCTTTCTGGATATTCTTCTTGATAGTTATTCCTCTATCATCAATAATTCTAATTGGATTTTCATTATTTGGTTCCAATTCCACAGCATTTGACGAAAACAATCGAATAGCTGATATTCTACTAATGATAACCTACATAATAGTAATCTGTGGTATTTATATAAAAATGCGTTCTATTGATAATAATGGTAGTCATCAACATTCAAGTATTGTACTTACATTTATATTTGCTCTTGGAGTTGGTGATTCATTATTTATAATGACAAGATTTGGTGATCAACTTATTTTGATTATAAACAAAAATTATGCATCAGATTTGCAATGTTCAACTAATATAGCTATATCAATGGCAGGAAATTTATTGAAAAGTTTCTGTCAATTATCGATATTAATGCTCATCATCTATCATCTTAATCATTCAGTTAAAATCAAATATCAAACATCGAAAGTATTTTTAACATGTTTAGCAATATTTTGTTTTATTGAATGGTTGCAAATACTTCTTCAAGAAGTTCATTATCATAAAGAAAAACCAGACTTATGTGTTTTACCTATAAATGAAGGTTTGAAACAATTCGATCAAATTACACCATTTTTATATCCATTGGCTTTGGAATATCGATTTGCTACTTTTATTGAATTAATAATTATATCTGAATGCTTTTGGGACAAAAAGAAGAATTTATCATCGAAAATTTATAATTGGCTAAATAAGATGTCTATTAAAAGTGGTATTAGTAACAGAAAAACATCAATGATAGGTAATCGTTTGAAGGCATTGCTTTCATTTATTTCTAAATGCATCTCGAAAATGAAAAAACCATTTGGAAAAGATGATAAATTATTCTCATCAATTCTTCTTCCTGCTGGCGGAATTTTTCTAGTTACTCTTTCAGTAGTCATCGTTTTATTTCAAGAATTCAATATGATTGATGAAGAACATCGAATTACTAAAATAGATGTCGAGAACAATAATTTATTAACATTGATTAGTGAAATCTGTGAAGTCATTCTTACAATTATTATATCTTTACATTCTATTTATTCATTAGGTAAACTATATAAAGAAGAAAATAATCCATCTATTGAATCAGTAAATAATCTTGAACAACATTTAGCTAATGAAACATTGAATATAAAATTCAAAATTGATTTTTTGTTTTTACTCATTTCAAATCTTTTCTTGCAAATTTATTCTGGTCTAACTTTAGTTGGATCAATTAAATCTAAACCAGAAAATGAATTAGCTCAACGTATACGTTGGTTGACATGCACTGCTTCGATTATACCAATTATTCAAACTATCCTTCAATTAATCGTTATTTGGAAGGCTCGTATATACAATGGAAGAATAACAAAAGGAATTAACGAAATGTGGATTATATTAAGTTTTTCTATATGGTTATTTGATTCATTTAGTGCGAAAGGATATGATACAAATCAAATTCAAATTAGTGTCTATGGGAGAGATTGGGATGTTTTAGCCGCTATTTTTATACCTATGGCAATATTTTTTCGCTTTCATAGTTGTATCGTTTTTGCTAATATCAAAGATGGAGCGTACTGGGACAAGCCAAATCATCCTTCGATTTGATGAACATGTACACATTAGGATATGAACTCGCATTTTCAACATGTTTACTAATTTATGATTTTTATTAAATTGGAATAGACAACATTGATCATAAAAGGAAGTATTATATTAAGAATGATGTTAGGTTAGAAAATCTTGAGTTTGATTCAAAAGTTCCTTAGTTCGATTAGAAAACTATCGGTAATTCGTTGAGAGTGAAGGTGTAAAACGATACAAGGAGTATCCTCACCTTTACTCTCGAAAGATAGACAAGTTATTAACTGTATCAACATTTGAATTCACTCAGTCTTCCTTTACTCTCATTTTCAGGAAAGCTAAGAAAATGAACCGGTTTAAATTTTTATTAATATTATTCAATAATCATCTGGTGTAGCTCGATAACTAAAATTAATAATCATAACGGGATTTTTACATAAATTAAAAAAAAACGAAAAGTCTAAGATACATATTATATCTTTTGTATAATTTCACAACACAATCCACAAATTGAAAATGTGTGTATTATTAATTGTTAAACATAATTAAGAGATGTTCATCGCAGCGGCAGCTTTTCTATGAAAGAAATTTTCATATAATCTCTATATTGATTTGCGTCATATTGTCAACCGCAATGTACATCTCTGACATAATCATAGACATCATAATGACTTATATAATTTAGTAATATAGACCAATTTGAAATTGATTTATAATAAACTATAGATAATACAAAAAATATTTTCTTAGTAAAACTAAATTATTTTTTGAACAGTGAAAGATTTTTGCTTGTTTTTTTGGAACATTGATCTTTCCTTTAACCGGAAGAAAAAGATCATATTTTTTGGCAAATGATTTAGTTTTCGTTGGATTATAGCAACAAGAAAATTTAAAATGTCGTTCTACAAAGTGAGTAAACATCGACTATTTTTTAAAATTTTACGTAAATATTTGCATTAACAATATTCATAAAACAAATTTCTGTTACATGTCAAACTATTTTTCTCCCATTTTCTCTTTAATAATCAATCAAATTTACCTAAACTAAATTTCGTTTAAGGAAATGCTAATAATTTTAAATCATCGTACTGAAATTTAGAAAAAAAAATGTTTTTCGCCCGTCAGTTAAGCTATATGACGAGTTTTTGGAAGCTAAAACAGATAGAAATCTGATACTATTAAAAGTGAGTGATCATCTTCCAACCCATAAAACAAACAAAAATTTGTTAAAATCGATTGAGTGAAACTCGACTTCTATACACATGTGTCAAAGAATGAAGGAAATATTGACATTATTTTTCGACTTAATTTGAGTCGACAGAGTTTTTGGAATTCTCCAATCAATTCGATCTTGGTCTCTGATGTGCATAGAACATTAACGGACTAATAAGATAAACATAAACCTCAGAAAAAATGAAGACGGTGATACCAGTTAGATTTTGAAGATATGTTTCAGTATTCAGGATTTGTGCACAGGCCTCTAGCATAGTAATCAGTCAATCATGAACTGAAATGGTAAAATTTGCAATCAAATAGATAATATAGTGGGCAAAATTTTCATCATACTGTATATGTGTATACCTGTGCACAAGTAAAATTTGGCCTTCTCTCTCTGTTTTTCGATATTTCTTCACAGCATGGTTTTGATTAGAGGTTTTAACCACTTGCTTTTGTTCTCATGAATTATGATCACTCAAGCGATTCATTGATTTTTTTATCACCAAATCTTAACTTATCTGTATGAATCGGTCTATTTAAAAGAAGTACCCTAGTGAATGTACTCATCAAGAGAGTACTCAAAACGTACTCATGCTAGAAAATGCCGCGAGAACTCATCGGTCGTACTCTCATTAGAGTTTCAAGTATATGAGTACTACATTTCCTCGGTCTCATAACAGTATACACTAGTTGAGTACTCTGATTTTTCATTTTTTATATTTGCTAGCATTTAGACCATTCAAGGTCTGGATGTGCAGCCCTTCAATGGAGCTTTGCAGACTCTAGAAGAGTCTACTTCTCTGCGATGTTACAATCGTAGAGTGAAATTACTTTGTTAAAATTTTCAACTTCTCCTCCATAGAAAATCAGTGCACAATACCCTTTTCGTCTTGACACATTTCATTCTGTATATTGAGTATTGTCGGAGAAAAAGTTGACGAGTACTACAATGAGTACTCAGGATTTTGCCTATGAGTAGATTTATAGTGAAATATTTTCTCGAGTACGACTCTGAGTACTAGACCATTTTAAACACTCATGAATTTTCGAGAGTACTTGCTCGTGTAATCTGAGTACTCATGCTTGCAAGTCGTACTCTCTTGATGAGTACATTCACTAGGGTAAACTACAGAAAAATAATCCATTTCTACACTAAACATTTTATTCATAACAATTAACCTTCATCGATCCAAATAAGCAATCCGGTATTTCTCTGTTTTAGTTTGTTGAATAGGATTTTTCTCTTTATTTCAGTATCACTCATTATTATCATCTGTAAAGAGTCTATCAAGTGCAACAATGTCTTGCCGATGAGCTTTTGTATAAATTGTTTGAAAAGATGAAAGAATTCTGTCTTAGAACATTTCATTATTGGATACGACAACAAATCTTCGCAGATCGTGCAAATTCTCTAAGGATAGTTGTAATTAATGGATCAGATGCTACCAGTAGACATGAGAAAATAACTCGATGGTTGGCTAAGCATTATCTCGGTCACACGCTTTAAAACAAAGCAATTAATTCTATTGTCGAAAAATTTTTCTCATAGCTAATGGACGAGAAAAAGTCGTTTTGTTCAATTTTACGGATAGTCCTGGAAACAATATTAGCGCCACGTCAAAACTTTTTCGAGAAGGAACTATGATTCGTGTGTGGACACGAACAGGATCGACACCAATAAGATCTGAGTTCTTTGCATAATGTTCTCATTGGAGAAATTACGATGTTGACATAAACTGTTTTTCGAAATACCTATGTTTACTGATTATTTTCATGTATCTCTATTTTTCTTAAATCACAATAAAATCAAAATGCTTTCGTTTATGAAAGAAAGAGTTATGCATAATGATTTCAAATATCATAAACTAGCGGTAGTACCCGGTGTTGCTCGGAATATCTCCATACTATACTCTTACCATGTCAGAAAACGACAGAAAATGTATAGAAGGTTTGCTTAAGACTCTTTCAACTATTATTACTACATATCCCGCCGTGTATACACTTACATTCATTTTTATATCGGATAATTCAACAAATAATGTGGGGATGTGACTGACCTTCTCTTAACTCATGCGTATTGCCATACTTTATACCAATACCCAGTACAAAAAAAGTGACGCTAAGTGCTGAATATTCTAACAAAGGCAGCAAATGCTCCGAAGTTTTTGAAAGATTGGAAAAAATTGCAATGTATTCTAACCTGTATGAAATTTCAGCCCAACCCTCTCGCCAATCATCCTGATCCTCTCTCGATCTTCCTCAGGACCTAAGAGTATGTCATGAAAAGTTTTGTCCTCTCAGCTCGTGTAGTGTCCAAATGCATAAAAATAGGTAGATAGACAGACACAACTTCTTCTTTATATATAGATTATGAGTTACGAGTAATGAAATTTTCCCCCACCTCTTACTTTCTTAATTCAATGGATATGTTCAATGATATGGTTGCACTTCATCTTATACATTCTATTCGTTTTCTTTCGATTATCCTAAAATGTCGCGTGATCAATGGCAAAAAAGCACATGTTTTTATGTACTTTCGTTCTTGGATTATTGAAAAAACAATCATACGCACAAATTCTCTACAAAATACATTTACTGGAGTAAATCCACTAATAGGCGGGAAAAACGCCCGCTTAGGTGACATTTTTGAATCGAAAACCATCCTATAACCTTCCTCTGGACCTAGGGAAGTATTGTAGAAAATTCGATGACACTAGCTTTTACCGAGATTGATCTAAAAATGAACAGACAAACAAACCGACAAACAGTCTTCTTTATATATATAGATCTTCATGCCGTAATTCAGAATAGAGATCGAAATTGCTCATTTCTAGAAAAAACCTCTAGGGCTTCGAAATGAATTTTCTTCTTAAGCATACAACGATAAATCTTCTTTCATTTAGAAAAGGATCATTAAATCTTTTGAATTCACGCTACTTGTGATTATAAAGTGAGCTATCTAAACTATTAAGTCGGATTGATTCATTTTAGTTTGAGTCCCACCCTAGTTTCTATTTTGGCTTCTGGTCATCCAATCTTGCTGAAATCTCCTGAGGAGTTCTATCTCATGCTAGGTATCTTACAGTAAAAATTTCAGCTCAAAATACTGAGTCTACCAAGTTTCACTTGAAGATTATGGGTCAAAAATGAAGGGATCCGCATTTTCCAAACATTATTGCCATCTCAAACGCTAGAAAGCTCGGGCTCGTTTTAAAATTTACCCAAAACCTAGCATTAGAGCTGTACACAACCCGAATTTTAATTTTTGTTTTTAATTTTGTTTTTGTTGAAATTTATCTCATAGTGTACGATAATGGTAGAGCATGTAATGTAATACATTTCAACGTCATGAGACACGAAACATGATTTCTGAAATTTCGGCTCTGTTAAGTTGTAGCGCTAACAAATCCCTTCATTTTAAAACAAATCCTGAGCTTTGTAGCGTTTAAAATGGCGAAAGTATTTGAGAAATATGAAAGTGTTAATGCAAAAAAAACGCATTTTGAGAAAAACATGAAAGAAGTTTGAGAAGTGAAATTGAAGACTTTTTCTATGGTAACATGAGATGAAATACATTTTTTAGTGATTTCCCATAGATCATTGGATATAAAAAACGCAGCAGACACATGCAGAGTTTTACGGAAAAAGTTTTATTTGTTCTATATGATCATGTTGTGCGCATAGTCGAATCAGTAAAAATTGCTTAGTATGATATGGAACAGATTATTTGAGTTTATATCGATAAGTTTATATATCATGTATTAATAGTTATTTCGAATTATTTGAAATAGATGAAAACATATTGAATTTCTCTCACATATGAAAATATTCTGGCAAATTTTATTGACTATTTTATACAAAATCTTAGACAAAAAATAACATATTATTAAAAGCAAATCATCTCTCCCAGGTTCATAGTCAGCAATTTATGTCATCATCTCATCGTCGCTTTCATTGGAAGGATTACTGGTAGCAGTAGTTGTTGTTACAGTTGCTCTTGTTCTTTTCTTACACCTGTTTTTTCACTTTTGAATCAAAAGATTTTCTTATCAAACTAAGACAACCAAAACATTCAGCAGAATGATATCCTATAGACGAGAAAACGCTTGTAAATAATGTGCCTAAAGCATCATAACCATCGTTTTCTTGTCTTTAAAAATATATACATTTTAGATTGGTAAAGAGATACTGAGAAAGTTCTCGGTACTAATTCTCCTTATAATGGTTGAGTCATACATGCGTGGTCAATGTTTTCATACTACCCTGTCATTCGTTTATACATATATTTACTAGTAACAGTATGTATCCAGCTATCATACTTAGCGATACATGCTAAGTGTAGCTATTACTGTGAAAAACCAGCAATTTTTGAAAAAATGTTATTTTCTAGAATAGGGGGTATTCAAAAAACCCAGGTTTCGTCATAAAAACTCATCATAAACCCAATAAACTACAGTACTTCGAAGTACGAGTGAAGTACGATGAAGTACGAGTGAAGTACGCGTGAAGTAGAGGTTGTATATTAAGGTTAATTTAAAACTAACGTTAACTAAAACCGTTAATCGTTAATATTAACGATTAAAGGTTTCGCTAAAAATGATAATTCGTTAATATTAATGTTAACGATTTTTAGTTAATCCTTAATTTATAGTTAATTAACGTATAAACAACAATCATGTGTCGCTTAATTTCGCATTTTTTCATGGAAAAATCAACATTCACACTAGGGTTGGCACTTTACCTTTACTTTTTGGAAAAAGTGGATCAGTAAAATAAATATTTTATTTACTATTTACTTTTGTAGGTCCCAAACGAAAGCTAAATGAGAGCACCCTCCAGTCCTTAAAGGCTATTTTGTGGAGGTAGCCTTAGGTCTCCAAGGACTACTACATAGGGGTACCCATAGGTCCTCAAGGGTTACTCTATAGGGACACCCATGAGTCACAAGAGCTACTGTATGGGGACACTCTTAGGTCCTCAAGGGCTATTATAAAGAGATATCCATAGGTCCTCAAGGGTTACTATATAGAGGTACCCTTAGGTTCTCAAAGGCTATTATATGGGGGTATCCATAGGTCCTCAAGGGTTACTCTGTAGGGGTACCCTAAGTCATCAAGGGCTACTAAATAGGAGCACCCATAGGTCCTTAAGGCGTGCGATATGGAAGTATGCATAGGGCCTTAAGGCTATTATGTAGCGATACTCACAGGTACTTACGGGCTAATATATGAAGGTACCCATAGGCCCTGAAGAGATATATTATGATGTTATTCATAGATCTTTCAGTGATACCATATGGACCATCTATAAGTCGTTAATGACCAGTGTATGGGAGTATCCATAGCTTCTCAAGAGCTATTATGTAGTGAGATTGATAGGCTCTCAGGAACTAGTATGTATGGGTACCCCGGCCTTCTCAAAAGCTGTCCTATCGGAAGACTTATAAGTTGTCAAGAGGTATAGTATCAGGAAATTAAATGGAAATACAATATGCATGATCTTGTATAATGCATCGAGTTAGACCATCTGCACAGAGAATTAACTGAAGATTGAATCATGCTACTATAACTGACATTGAGTATTGAGTTTGGAAGCTAATTCTACATAATTGACGTTGTTTCGGGGTTTAAAAGTGAAAGCTAATGCCTGTTGTATGTGATCTTTTATTCCGAAGGATAGATCTTATGCTTCGTGGTAATTAGCTAAAAAAGTATATAGAAAAGGGACTTCTCTTTGATAGTGTATGCTGTTCGGAAGTTATACGAAAATCCAAGGGAGAAAAAGCGATTTTTCCGTACTTCACGCTACTTCAACGTACTTCAACCACGTTTCGAAATTATGCTCCAACCTTTCTGAGTTATTTCAAGTCTGATATATACAAGGATTACAGAAATATCAATGCACCCAAATAAGTATGAGTGAATCTAGCGAAAAGTCCAAAATATTTCACCGCATTTCACTTGTACTTCACATTTGAAATAGGGCAAAGTATTTTGGACTTTTCACTAGATTGACTCATACATATTTGGACGCTTTGATATTTCGGTAATCCTTGTATATATCAGACTTGAAATAACCAAGAAAGGTTGGAGCATAACTTCGAAACATGGTTGAAGTACGCTGAAGTAGCGTAAAGTACAGAAAAATCGCTTTTTCCCCCTGCGAAAATCACACAGAAAATTGCGCTGTGTGAAATTTGAGGCTGTATTGAAATATAATATATTTGGGAGACATGTTAGTAGCATTACTATTGAGAAAGTAGATTTGAATGTGGGAACAGCGAGTGGTGATCGATCACTCAGAAAAGAACTGAAGAACGTTTAATTGCTTATCTGAATGATTCCGCGAAAGTGCACGTTAGAGTGCTTGAGTCTATAGAACGTTTATCCGTCAAGCGGATTCCATGACTTGATAATTTATTCAAAAGTGGCGAATCATTGAAAACGTTTCTCTAAATCAATTTTGAAAAACATATTTTTCGGCAAAACGAATCAGCCGAATTTGTACCTTCAGAACGAAGAAGGGTTATGAGAAACATGCGAGTTTCTGTATGTAACGACAAGCAATACCTCTTATAACCTAATAGCAATTTTTGTCCCTGCAGACTTACCTACTCACTCCGTTACTTTCTTCAAAATCTACACATAACATCATCACATACCTCCTGAGGACTTTTCGGTATCCCCAAAGCATAGGCTAGATCAACTATGAATAGCGCCATATAGTAGCCTCTTAGGATCTATGACGGCTCCAATAACATAGTTCTTGAGAACCAATGCGTACACCTATATTATAGCTCTTGAGGACTCTTGGATACTAGTGGCGACGTCAGACTAGTAGCGCTGCTCTTGTTTTTTTTTGGGAGGGGGAGGCCCTGAAAGTTGGCGCCATCTATACACACGCCAGATTTTCAAGGATGCATGAGACTATTAGAGTCACTAGAGGTGGAAATAGAACACCTGATTGTTCCTTGTTCTAGAGAGAGCAATAGACGGTACCGCTACCCTATTGACACTGTGTGTTATTCATAACATGATGTGCATATAGGTCGCGCCACCTTCCACTACCCCCCCCCCCCCCCCAAAAAAAAAACAAGAGGGGCTCTAGTAGTCTGGCGCCGCCACTATTGGATACCTCTATATAATAACTCTTGAAGACGCACGAATACCCCAATATAGTAGCTCTTGACGATCTATAACTACCCATCTATCATACCTCTTGAAGACCTATGGCCTCTCCCATATAGTAGTCCTTGGAGATCTAAGGGTACCCTGGTATAGTAGCGCTTGGCGACCTACGGGTACCCCTATAGAGTAGCTCTCGAGGATCCAAGGATACCCTACATAGTAGCCTTTGATGACGTAGTGGTACCCTCCTATCGTAGCCCTTGAGGACTTATGAGTATCTCTATATGGTAGCTCTTGCAGACCTAAGGGCACCCCTATATAGTAGCCCTTGAGGATCCATAAGCACCCCTATATGGTAGCTCTTGAGGACTTAAGGCTACTACTATATAGTAGCCCTACAGGACCTACGGGTACGCCCGTATAGTAGGCTAAAGGATCCATCAGTACCTCTATATGGTAGCTCTTGGAACTTAAGATTACCCAGATAGAGTAATCCCATGAGGATGTATAGGTACCGCCATGTAGTAGCCTTTGATGACCTAGGGGTACCACCATATCGTAGCCCTGAGGACTCATGGGTACTCCTATATGGTAGCTCTTGAGGACATAAGGGTACCCTCACAAAGTAGCCCTTAAGGACTGGAGAGTGCTCTTATATAGTATCCACATATTGTATTGAACAGCTTTCATTCTATTATCATAGTTTTAATTATTATGCATTGACACATTGATTAGTCTAAATGAAAGTGTGTCTCATAAGTTCTGGGCCTCACAATATTTTGAGGATATCTCTTTTAATATTTGTCTGTTAAAATATTGTTTTTTTATAAAAATGTAGGGCTTGAAATTCTCTAGAAAACCTTGTATGACCAGACTCAAAAACTATTTTAGATATATTTGAAAAAAAATGAAAAGTAAAGAGTTACAGAAAGCTGTAAGAGTAACGTGTTGAACATAACGAATGGCTGCACTTTGTATCCCATTTTTTCATTACTTACTTCGTCCTATTAAAAATCAAAATATACCAAAAGATGCAGCATGAAAAGCTCTATAATTTACATACGACCAGTTATTTCATGGTTGCACTTTTTGTTTTCAAAATGAACAAATTTTGAACGATCAAATTTCTCTTGTGCAAAAATGAGACTTGTTTTTGGTACAAGATGAATCTGCTTTTTTCTTATTTCATCTATTTATAATTGTTTTGTGTAAATTTTAGAGCTTTTCACGCTGCATCGTTTGGTTTTACTTCGGTTTTTAATACGGTGAAGTCATAAAAAGATGCAACGCGAAGCGCGGCGATTCGTTATGTTCAACACGTTACTCTTACAGCTTTCTGTATCTCTTTACTTTTCATCTTTTTTCAAATATATCTAAAATAGTTTTTGAGTCTGGTCATACAAGGTTTTCTAGAGAATTTCAAGCCCTACATTTTTATAAAAAAAAACAATATCTTAACAGATAAATATTAAAAGAGATATCCTCAAAATATTGTGAGGCCCAAAACTTATGGGACACACTTTAAAAAAGAAATACATCTAAAATGGATAGCGAATGTATTTCATACCTGTTGTATTGAACAACTTCCATTCTACTGTCATAGTTTTGATTATTATGCATTGACACATTGATTATTCTAAACTAACAAAGGTACATATTTGAATGTGCCCACGCAAAAACAAATTTGAACCATTGTATTCTATATGGTCATCCATGAATATCTTAGCTGCTCTCGTTTAGATCTTAGGGGATAAAAGACAAAACTTTTTCAGTTTTATAGCAAAACTGATCAGTGGAGGCGCTAAAAAAGTGATCATATTATTTCTGAATGATATTCTGCCATTGTTCCAAAAATTACGTGATCACTTTTTTAGCGCCTCCACTGATCAGTTTTGCTGTAAAACTGAAAAAGTTTCGTCTTTTTTTTTCTCTCAGATCTAAAGGAGAGCAGCAAAGATATTCATATACGAGATATTCATGGATGACCGTATAGAATACAATGGGTTAAATTTGTTTTTGCGTGGGTGCACTTAAATATGTGCCCTTGTAAGTGTGCTTTTTTTTAGTGCACTTATGATACTAATAGAAAAATGAACAAATTCATACGTATGTGATATTTGTCAGATCTTTTCTTCAATAACATCTGTTCTACAATATCCTTGTCATATTAATTGATATGATCATTATACTTTTAAGTATTAGCCCTTTTAGAAATATTAATATTATTCAACAAATGAAAAGATTATGTTTGACAAGCAATTCAAGGATTGAACTCAGACAGTAATATAGTATTTTTATTATTGACATTTACCTTTTAGTTTTTCACTGTCTTCAAAGCCGTTCATTTGATTTTTCTCTTAAGAAATTTCTGATAGATTTAAGCCAAAAAAGAATATGTCAGTTACATTTGCATGGTTGATGGGAAAAAATGAAAAATCAACATGTAAGCAACGCATCACTTTGTATGAAATATAAAAAGAACGCAATATGTAATTTCTTCTATAAGACCTTCAAATTTCAATGTTTGTCTAACACATTTACCTTTCTGCATATGGAGAAAAAAAAATTATACCATCAAAATGAAACGCATACAAATGAACATATAAAAAGAAACAGACTATTTCAGACGGCTCATACACACAATTCGAAGAAAGCAACATCAATGTCGAACAAAATGATTTTATCATTCCATACACTACCGATCGAGTTGGTTTATAGAATTCTTGACTATCTCGATCAACTAACAATTCTAGTGTCGTGTCGCAATGTCTGTACAAGACTGAATGCCATTATAGATACATACCATCGATACAAGGTAATCTTTATTTCTATGATAAAATCATACTTCTATCATCGTTCAAATAATGTTATCCTTTTTTTCCCTCAATGCATTATTTTCCTTCAAACTTTCCATTCTTGATTCCAACAAATAGATTACATTGAAGAATATTGTATACTTAATTGTTTTCCATCGATAGAATGAACTCAGAAGAATATATACGAGTATTATGGGAAATTTCGTGAGCTTATAAAACTTTACGATATTTAAGGAAATACAAAACAGAATCAAAACACTGATTGAAAACTTTAAAGTTACTCTTAATGATGAAAAAAGCGAAAGTATCATGCATGAAATAATTTATAATCAATTGAATGTGTTCATTTTTGTTGACACTAGTTTGTAGAAATTACTCATCATACTATTCATGTTCTACTACATAACCAAGTATTATAAGCTGTAGTAGCGTTACTACCGGAGGTGCAATGGCCCCTCTGTAAATAGTTTTGCCCCCGTTGTAAATTTTCCATTGAAACAGGACGGACTTTTCTATTTATCCACCGTGAGATGGTATGCTTGTGACCTTAGAGAACATCTAATTTTACGCACACAGCAGATAAAAACTTTTCAAAACAATTGTCATGAGCGTAGCCGCCTTCAGCGGCAAAACATTGGAAATATGCAGAGGGCTCAAAAGTTACCCGGCATAAAAGATATCCTATAATAACAGATGATAAATTGTCCATGATACTTTTCATACTTTTTGTTTGTGTAGAGAGCTTGAATTTTTATCATATACATATCTAATCAAGATCTTTATTCACCTAAAATTTCAGGTCCCTACACAAACAAAAAGTATGAAAAGTATCATGAACAATTTATTACCTGTTATCACAGGATATCCTGTATGCCGAGTTACCTTTGAGCCACGCTGTAAAAGTGTAGAATTGATTTCTGAAAGTTTGTCCGACTAAAACTGGAATCTGCTTAAAATCTTTGATCCTGTCAAAATGGTGAAGTTTCAAGAAAGATTAAATGTGAGACTTTCGAAACCTTGATATTTTTAAATGAATATTCGGACAGTAATTTCATCAACTTTGCAAAACTGATATCTTAGGTGTTTTCAAAATTTCCAAAATTTTTAGATTAAAAAAACCTATCTCTCTGACAGTTCTAGGCTGACAATTAACCCATTGGAGGCGATTCGATTTTCTTAGAAAGTAATGTATGATTCAGGGTAGATCGCTGCACTTCATATCTCATATTTTAATGTTTAAATACGTTTTACTAGAAAACAACGTATACTAAAAGATGTAGCGGGATAAGCTCTACAATCTACATAATAAAGCTTTTTTCAATAGTGTACTTTTTGTTTTCAAAAAAAGTAAAACTTTGTGCGACCAATTTTTGAGGTTGCGAATATTGATCGCACAAAATTATGCTTTTTCTTGAAAATAAAAATTACACAATTCAAACAAGCTTTACTATGGGGATTGTAGATCTCTTTACATTGCATCTAATGGTATGTAGTTTTTTTTCTAATAAAACATTTTTAAACATTAAAACATGAAATATCCCGTGCGACCATTTACTCCAGGTCACCTGTCAGCTTTAAAATATAGTGAGACCCAACAATGGGTCTTATCGCCGCGAACGGGTTAATGAGTTTGCACATCTCCAAATGTGATATTTTTTGTAAAGTCCTTGCAAAAGGAATTTTCATATTTGAAACCCTTCAATTTTAATAATAGTCTCCAGCGTAGCCGATTTTGCCGGTAAAAGCTCTGAGGAACTCGTGAATTTCATAGACAATACTCTTCTCTCCAAATAGATTGTAAGGGAATTTCGTAAGATTTTACGGGTTTTGGTCAACTTTGAACACTTCCAATCCAATGAAAAAATTTTTCGTTTAGTATGTACAACGCTTGATAGGCCATTGCCCCCTCTGTAATTTTTTCCTGGTTACGCCACTAATAGATAGATAGACACTCAGTTAAATAGATAGACGCTTAGTTAGTTTGATAGATAGATAGATACATAGTTAGTTAGTTAGTTAGATAGACAGTTAGTTGGATGGATGGTAAATAGGCCGATAGACAAATGAACAGATACTAGACAGTTAGATAGATAGATAGGTACTTCAGTCGGTGAATGATTTATCAGATACTTACGTAGCTAGTTAGATAGATAGATTGATAAATTTATAATTAAAGATATAGATAGATGGTTTGTTAAGCAAACAGATAGTTAGGCGAATACGAAGACTCGGTAGGTTAGTACATAGACATAATCAGATCGATGAAAATAAGCATCGGTTTCTCAAAAACCATCAATAACGTGACCACAAAACACCGCGGTTTTTAACGGTTTCGAAATACCGCATAAACGATCTCATTCGCGCTCACTTGAAAAAACGCTTGAAATCGCGGTTTCGTATCTCGCCAACCACCGCGGTTTTCTGATGAATTTTTTTTCGTGGCATTGAATACTGCTTTTCACAGACACTCACAACATTGAACCTCCGGGAAAATCAAATTGGTGATGAACGAGTACAATATTTAGCCAATGCTTTAGAACAAAATAAAGTAATACGAATTA
>JAJEKB010000137.1:286778-302750 GCA_022393335.1 Macrotrachela quadricornifera | reverse complement strand
TCTATACACTCACTCTTTTACACAGACACTCACTACATTGAACCTCGAGAGGAATGAAATTGGTCCACAAGGTGCACAACATTTAGCTGCTGCTTTAGAACAGAACAAAGTAATATGAGTCATACACGGTCTTTTTCTTAATCTTGTTTACACTCACTTTTTGATACAGGCAGTGACCGCGTTGCTGCTCTCGTCAAAGAAAATCAATTTTAGTCTTCGACGGCATATTGAAGAAATGGTCAAAAACAACGCGTCATTGAAGGAACAAATATGATTGTTCACAAGAAGATGGTCATAACATCAATATATTTGTATGAGTGGATTTAATGGTCTTTTAGTTTTATAGACAAATATTCTTTGATGAATCGGATTCATTTTTTTTCGTGGAATTCATTTAATAAATGTTATCGAGGTGGACGTTGCATTCTACGAGATTAACTAGAGACTTAATATTTTTTATTGTGGACGTTCCTTTTTAATAACTTTTGTTGTGTTTATCAGTTGGAAAAGAATTTTATAATATTTTGTAGAGATCTTAAGTAAGTATACAGCATGTCCTGAATGTGATTTAGCAAACGTTTTTTCGTACATCTTGGCTATTTCATTAGTTTTCTGTACAATTGTTTTTAAAATTATAGGTGAATACACTGGGGTTTGATTTATTGTAGAATCTTGGATAGTAATATGGAGAAGCACTACCTTGAATCGAAATACAAAAATTTTGCTTTTCTTCAGGTATCCAGGAAAACATTGTGTTATTTCTCTTTAATTATTTCCACTATCTGTGAAAGTTTTCCGTAAATTTTCCTTCAAAAGAAAACGTTTAAAAGTTTTTGAATATACTTATTCTTGTAGAACTTCAGAAGCTGTATTTACTCATATGGAAACGAGAATTAAAACATCTTGATTATTTCTTTAATAAATTGCATTTGAGAAAGAAAATAAATGTTTTGTATTTCGATTCATGGAGATGATTTTGCATAATAGTATCGAATAACGTTCGAATAAATAAGATTATGTTATAGTCACCTATAATTTAAAAAAAGTTTCAATAAAGTTAAATGAAATAGGGAAGATATACGAAAAAACTCTTAATGTATGAAATTCTTCGAAACAGCCAACTACACAAAGACTCACATCACAATCCTTACACATATAACGTGAATCCGTCTTCTTTTTAGGCCGTGTACAACTATGTGCACATACAATACATTGTCTTTGGGGATTTCTTCTCGATGTTGTTCAAGATACAAGAGAAAGAAAATCTCTATCAGTGAGTCGAGTTAGTTTGTAGTCGTTCAGAGGGTGTCCATTTGTGAGATGTGGAGTATGATACCTTTGTAAAATTCCGCGTATAAGTTGCAAATGATAGTCTGCTAATTTCGGCCTCTTTCCAGTGTTTATTTTATAAAGTAAATAGGGATTGAATACTGCTAAACCAAGCAAATGAAAAAATAGTTTTCTATATCATTTCACAGATATTCTTATACATTGGAAAAAACTGATTTGCATGTTAACCTTATCAATTGCTCCTCTCTTAGATTTGTAATCTATTATTGAAACCAGTTTTTGAATTCGTGTATCTATTTTTGGATGAGTTTTTCCGGTTAAATAGCATTGTATCTTCTCTATTATTACACCATTTCAATATTAGCATATTATTCGTACTTTTATAAACTTGTCAACCCTTCGGAATTTTATCTTCAAATCTAAGTAAACTATCCATATTTATTCTTACAAGACCACATGCATCGGTTGGCCTTGCATGAAACGTTTCAAAATGTGCAAAACTTATGAAACAATTATCTACGAATAAGTTATGACCTTTATCTAAGTAAAGTTGCATCAAAGTCATAAGAATTGAATCAGATATTCCGACATCTGGAAATCTTATTATGTCAGTAGTCGCTTCCGTGTATATAATTAAGTCTAAAATTATTCCAGTGTAAACATCACGTATAGTGTGCGTTTTTATTCCAAATCTACTTCTTTTCGATGGAATATATTACTTGAAACTAAGTCAACCTTTGTACAACATTAAACCTTCATCAATGCATAAATCTAGATAAGGAACAAAAATTTCTCTGGATCTTTCACGTAAACAAGTAATTATTGACTTGACCTTATATAGTTTATCCTCAGATGATTGGTATTCGTTGTCATTGAACTGCAGAAATCGTAGAAATAGAATAAATCTGTCTCTACTCTTTTTTTTATATGAGCCATTAGTATATAAATTACAAAAAAAGTATACATTTCAAGTACAGTAGCACTAATTGCTTCTTTGCATCATTCCGGTAAATTTTCGTGTTCCAATGTATAGAAATAATACTTGTTTGTTTCCTCGACAAGTTTTCGCATGAGACTGTGATTAAATATCATATGGAAATAATCTACTGGTCTATTTTCAATAGTTCTTGGCAAATGTGATTTGATACCGGATTTACTTGAGTCATATGTAAACGTGTTTGATTCAAATCATTCCACTCTCCATGTTCGCTTTCTGAAAGATCTTTCTGTATTCTGTTCCTCATCTTCGCTGTCCGATTCTTCATCAAAATCGCAAAATGAATCAGTATCGAATTGATCATCTGATTCAAAGTTTGAAAAAATCTTAGTAACATTTGAATCAGTTGAACTACTGGTTGCCATTATAATTCAGAAAAGTTTCAAAATGTAAAAAAGAGTGGTAATAACGTATAAAGTTGATCAGTAAGAATCATTATTGTTATCATGTGTCCTTTAGTATGACCTTATTAAACTGTCACGTATTACTGAGGGACAAAGGCACTTCCTATTTATACTACTTTAACAGAACATTCGCGAATGTCAAATAAAATGATGGGTTTCATATGAATCATTGATGGTGTCATACAAAAGATGTCACCCTAACACTTACAAGATGCCATTAGTGAACTTCATCAAATCGTTGGCATATACTTCAGATGAAACTAGTGAATAATCTTTTTATTAACCTATTATATTATTCAATAGTTTTAGCTTCTGATCACGAATATCAAAATTTTAGGCTCAGCAGAGACCCGTTTCCGATCGAAAAATACGAAATACTAAAGTGATGTCGTTTCTCGAGAAGAATGAATCTTTTCACAAAATGCAAAGTTTCCGACTTTGTTCTATATTTCGTGGAACACACGTATGAAAAATGTGAATGTAAGTTTTAAGTCGAAATTTTGCGCCCCCCCCCCCCTCCCTACACACATCCCCATTTCAGACACTCCTCCATTACAGACAGACACGTTACAGAAATTGGTTCTTATGTTCATTTAGCTGGGCCCAATTGGTTAAAGATATGTGAGTACCACATATCTTTAACCTCAAAGGGGCTGTGCTGACAAGCTTTTTCACTTTAAAACTATTTTTTTCTGATTCAGTATTAGAAACTGAGTAGAAAGAAATTATTTTATTGATCGAAGATGGTATACCATAGTGGTACTAGCGTATCAAATGTCGTCGAGTGCACGACATATAGATTAATTTGTAAACCTATTTACTTTTTCTACGTGAGCGATGACAGAAAATATTTTATTTTATTCCACTTATTATACGGACGCTTATAAAGTTACATAGCACTTTTTTCTCTTTCCTTTCTTTTATTGAGAAAAATCGGTTTTACTGGAATCATAGCCATTTTAGGTAGTATCCGAGGATTTTTGAATTCACAAAACATTTAATCATAAACTAAATGAAAATTCGAAATCAACATAAAAGTCTAAGTCAGATGAAATATTTCTCAGTTTGATTTAATAACTTTAATTTTTTGACGCGAGTACAAGAAGTTCAGTCATTTGACATTATCTGAAAAAATCTAGGGTCGCTTCGAAAACTTTTCTGAACTCCGTTTATTATACTAATTTAGAAAAAAATAGTTTCAAAATAAAAAACATACAATAAAGTACAAAGTTTTGCTCATTGCGTGAAAGAATGCATTTTCTCGAAAACTGCACCTCGCGACTATTTCGTATTTTTCGACCGGAAAGGAGTTGTTTCACTTTTAGAACTAAAAAGAAAATGAAAAACAAAATTTCCTACTAGATCTGCGAATCTTCTGGTGAATAAAAACTGAAGATTTCAAATAGTAGGATCCCCCTAAAAACTTCATTTGCTTTTTCATTTTAGAAGGCTCGGGGCCTTTTATAGCGGGAGGGGGGGGTTTACTCAAACTTTGAGTCCGTATATATACGAGCATCACCCTCAAAGGGTTAAATAGGCAAAACACACTAGAAGATATAGCATGAAATTTAGTGCCATCTACGAAGTGGCGGATTCCTTGCTAGTTTCTTGATAAAATCATAACTTATTCCTTTCCATTGTACTATTCCTATCACTATCCTGAATACAATCGACAGTGCATTATGAGTCGTAGACGATCATTCCACGATTTCTTATGGAATGAACAGGATCAAGAGTAGATAAACTTTTCATATATGTTAGCAGTTTGTTGTTACTCCTATTATTATGATCCTACCAAAAAAAATTTCCTGTGTCGGATCCATCGATCGTATTTTCATAAGACATAATAATCATCCCAACTATTTTATTAGTTCTACAGTTAAAGTCAATTAAAATGATGAAGTTAAAAAAAATCTATTCATCTGGTCTAAGAAAACAAAGAATATCCATAGGCATCACGAGCTTTACGAAATGTTTCGATAAGGTTGAAGCGTCGATGTTCATTCATTTGAATATCAACATATGTCTCATTTTCATGGACCCGAATCAAATTTGTTTGATTAGGCGGTGCTGTTAGAATACAAGTACTTGACATAGTAATCGAAACGATAAGTGAACGCAAACATCCATGATTCAAGTCATTTTGATTAGCATACAGCTCAAGAAATGGGATCACGGGTACTATAAAATAACGAAAAAATAGTGCATATCGTTCTGTTAATTCTAAAAGGCGATGTAATGTTTCATTATCGATGTTGTTCAATGCAGATGGTTCGATTTTCAATTCCCACGTTATCATACCGTCTGCTGATGATTGACGATTTAAATTAGCAAAAGTTACATAATTTCTCAAAAGCTCTTTAAATTCTGCTAAAGTAGTAATCGGTTCGCGTCTTTTGGCTTGTTCCTGTACTGAAATTAAAAGTTGTGATATATTATTCGGATCATCGATTTTATATAAAGTGAACAAATTGGATTCAAGGTTCAACCGGCTGAGACTTGTCATATTAGGTCCTGTTGTAATAAGATAATATAATACTTCAACATCTTTCGATATATCATTATATCTATTTTTTAAAACGGCAATATGTTCCAATATATCATTATACTTATTTCTTAAAACATTAATATTCTCTATTGACCACAATTCAGATAGAAAATAACGTCGTTTAGATGAATCTTCTATGAAAAGATCTACTTTCCAAGCGTCCAACCAACACTGTCGACCTGTAGCACCAACAAATGATTCGAATATATATTTATTGCCAGTATCATGAGGTAGACGATTTGTATTCGATATCCATGCCCATATAATATCGATAGCTCTCTTACTAACATCCACCTGATCCTCAGGAAAATATGAAGAGAGTTTATTAGGAAACCAATGGGCAATACGAGAACAATGGCGAAGTCCAACCAAATCCCGTGGTTGACTATCAACAGCTAACCAAAACTGATTAGTACAGAAATTGGAACGTTCCAACTCGAAAAATGAATGAAATGTATCGCGTATACGACGATTATATTTTTCATCTTTTATGAATTGAAGTACTTTCTTTTTTTGTTCATTAGAAGTAGATGATTCCAATATTCTGATCATATAACGAGCCGAAAGATGTTCTTGAAAGCTACGATGAACAAAATAGCAGATATTTTCAAGTAATGAATCAGAAGAATTTTGTGCTCGAGGTATGGGTAGAACAATCCGAAGTACGGACCGAAATTCTGGACCTGCAATATCGATTATTTCTTTTTCAGTAATCGTAAGTCGATGTGCTTTTGTTGCATCAAATGCGAGACGTTCCAATTGAGTAAAAACTATGGCATTGGGTTCCCGGTAGATATCTCTTCCAGCAAGAGAGGAATTACACAGATGATGAAACTCCAACAGATATTGACGTAGGAGATGATCACACATTTTTTGATAAAGTTGTCCCATTGTCATGCCAACATCTAACTTTACTTTACCACAATTCCATAAACTACAAATGACTTGTAAACATGCAGGAATGCGTGCTATTTGTACTAATTGATTAGAATTACGAATAAATGACCAACATTCATTTGCTGTAGTTCGAAAAACGTATGGAAAATAATTTTGAATATAATTTTGAATATTTTCATCTGTGAAATTTTGAATTTGAATTTTAACATCGTATTCAAGATCGTCTGATGAATTTAATCGTGATGTTACAAGCAAATTTGGTTGAGCTAATAATTTCTGGTCAATGAAACGTAAATATTTTGGAATGTTTCGTTCATCATATCCATCGAGAATCCAGAGAATTTTTGATAAGTTTTCCAAAACACTTTTTAGTTTTTCCTTGCCTTCTAAATTTTTAAGTGTGCCTTCTAGAAAACATTCTTTCTCAATAATATCGATCAAGGAATAGTTATCGGATGGTGATGGATATCGTTGTGAATTTAAATTTCGCATTTTGATATGAAATAACCATTTGAATTGATTTCGCCATAATTTTCCATTAGTCCATGAATAGGTTATGTATTGACAGACAGTTGTCTTACCAGAGCCAGCTTTACCTTGCATTAGAATACGAGGTTTGATAAAAAAATTTTTAAGTTCTATTGGGTTGTGGTTATATTGAAATTGTAAAGGAATATATTCTGTAATCAAAAAAGGAAGATCTCGATTATCTGTTTCGTTCAACAAACGTTTATAATATTGTCTGTAACTGGCTTTGAGTTTATCCTGAAGACGCGTTTCCTCTGTGGTTGGTAGACTACTCATATCTTGCACTTGAGCCAATAAATTAAAGCGATAGAAAAGATTGTTGAGGTATTGCTGACTTTCTTCTCCACAACGTGTTGCAAGTAGATTTGCATTGTTTTTTTCGTATAATACTAAATCTTCGTAAAGTTTCTTATGTCTTTCATCAAGACGTATCTGGAAACTAGGTTCAAAGCATTTGAGAAAACAATTGGTATTTGCTTGTTCAATAAAACTAGGCACATCATCTATTACTGTTTCATCGAGATAAAGAATTTGTCCATTCAGATTATAGATCAATGAAGTACCATTGTCGAATGTCAAATCTCGTTTAACACTATCAATCAGTGAAATAAAATATTCTATGTTCACTTTTAACTTATCTACATGCAGTCGACCAAGCACCCTTGGTTTGATATAAGTGTGACCATCGATCGAAAGATAGGTTTCGTGAATATTCGGTGGATTAAGAGAACTAGGATTATCAACTCGAATAGTGATGTACGATTTATTAACACATTGAAACGAAACACACACGGCATGTCCTTGCCAACCAGTTGGAACAGTATATTCTTCATCAATATCGAGCCGTTCAATTTTACCAATGACATTGTTTGCAATACATTCATAATATTTGATCAAGGGCTTGTACAACGGTATCAATTTTATGAAAGAAAATCTCCAATTCATTCTTTGTTTAGGTATTACTACTGGAATAAATAGTATACTAATGAGAAAATAATATGTTTCTAAATTATGTAGAAATTCATTTTCAACAATAGTGAGTAGTTTATTGTTAGAATTGTTCTTCATATCGATGATCTTACCGAAAAGAGTATAAATACGCAATTGAAGAAATAATACGGGAAAAGATCCGTTACTCAAACTTTCCCCATAGCGTTCGGCATCATCTAAATCGTGAAGACCAGCCAAAATCGTATAAGCGTCTATTTTTGACTGTTCCTTAAAGATACGAAAATAAAGAAGGCGACTAATGATGAAATCAAAAAGTATTTCATTATTCTTTTCTTGTGATCGATCATAATGATTAATATAGAATGTCAAATGTTTGTCGAGTTGTCTCTGTGTTGGACTATTACGACGTTCATAAAGAAGATAAAGCGTATTATGTCGATCAGTTTTTATAGCCAATTGAATAGGAAAATTAAAAGTACGAGTAGTGCGATCAAAATAGGATAAATTACAGTCGACATCTTGATCAATCAATTCTCTAACCTTTTCTAAATTTGGATTTCTTTTAAGCGTATTATATAAAGCTATTTCGAGTGGTTGTGCCATAGTAATACGAATAGACAAACGACTTTTTACTTGTCACCATAAAAATAAAAATCACACCATCGTATAGTCTATGTTGGAAGTTGTCTTAATAGGTTTTTTTTCTTTCCTTTTCGCTGAGTAGACGAGTGTATATCTATGATTTTATGTTTTTATTGTTTTATTTGTTATTTAGGTTTGCACAAGGTGAGTTAAATGACAAGAGGAATTGGAGCTGCTTTATGATGAAGAGTAAAATAGAAAAAGTAAAAGCAAATATAAAAGCATTGTCTGCAGAAATAAAATATACAATGCAGAGATCAATTTCTGCGCTACTCTTCAGAAAAACACCCTCAGAATTCATAAATATTGTTAAAGATATATGGACACAAATATGGGGGTAAAAGAGAGAATGCAGAAAGACACACATTTTATGTTTTTTCGTCTTTTTGCTAGTAAAAGACGCGTCCTAGTGTCTTAAGCGTAATTTTTTTACGAAAAAAATTAAGTTTTTTGTTGCAAAAGAAAAGGAACAATGCGTTTTTTTCTTCAAAAGTTTAAGAGAGGACTCGTGAGAAAACTCACCATTATCGACACCTGTCAAAACCTAGGTCGAAGAGAACGGCCTTAAACGATGGAAAACGGCGTCAAAACGATGCCGAAATACGGTGAAAATTAATGCCGTATTGTACCGTTTTGTAGCCATTTTCAGCGGTCGCATGGATGTCTTGGGAATTTATTTTTTTCTCTCTCTATGTTAAATCAATAGAGTATATTATGAAATTATTAGGTTGGCAACTAAGTTCTTGCGTTTTTTTTTGAAAATGTTCTAAAACATTCAAGAAAGTCTTAGAAGTTTCCATACTAAGGGTATATAAAGGGAGTGTGAATATCTTTCGAATGATAATAAAGCCATCGATATGGACGCTGATCATAAACTGAAAATGAATCTTTCTCGTAGAGAGATTCGAGTGCTTTTACTTCATGAATTCCATCTGGTTCACAAAGTAACGAAAACAGCCAACAGCGTATGCAGCACGATGGGCGAGGATGAACTCTCTATTCGTACGGCACAAAATTGGTTCAATCGCTTTAAAAACGGTAACTTAGAATTTGATAATTTATCTCGACCTGGTAGACCACTGGAAGTGGATGTGGATCTCTTAAGGCAGCTTATCGAACAAGATCCTCGATTGACTTCACAGTGTTTTGCAGAGCAGCTTGGATGCTCTCATACTGCAGTGGAAAAACATCTGAACAAAAACATGAGGATATGGAGTTTGGATACCCTATGAGTTAACATCACATTAGCTTCAATATAGGGTTGACGCTTGTATTCTCTTTCTCGTAGAGAAGAGTCTTCGAAACATAAATTGTTTGCTTGATTGATTGCTTGTATGTCCATACAAGGTCAAAAAAACATTGTATTAATATTTTCTGTAAAACTTGACCAAAGGACAATCGGAACCGAGGAATCCGAATCTGATGTTAGTTTTACAAAATTTTTTTGACGGCCATTTTTTTATACAACGAATCACTTTTTTTATAAGGGTTGACCGAATGGTAATAGAGGATGAGGAATTCAAATCTGAAGCCAGTTGCATAAAAATTTTTTGAAGATCAATTTTTTAAACAAACAACAAATTTTTAACAAGAAGCATTTGTTTTTTATGAAGTTTGGTCAACGGCCGTTAATGTCCAGGAACTTGAATCTGACTTTGATTTTTTTAAATTTTATAAATGAATAGCTTGACGGTAATTTAGAAACACGATTTCTACGAGAAAGAGCTGAGCGATTCTTTAGACGAGCGTTACTTGTTTTTTTTAGCTGAAGAATTCAAAAATACTGAAATTATTGTTATAAAAACATTGCGCGATGTCCATGAAAAACAGATGTTTGTCTCTTATTTCTCCAAAAGATGAACGAATAAAATATTGAAATATAGTGTTCGATATTACCCGTCGTAGGCTATCAACCAGTATATATAAATGTTTAAGAATGACATATACATAGGAAAATACTGACATAATAAGTTGTTCAAGTTCTTTTGAAAACAGCTGCACGTATATATGCATCCATGTAAGTTTATAAATAGATTAAGTTTTACTCATATAACTATACATACAGAGACATCCATATGAGTTTAGGAACAGATTTAGTGTTTAATTATATCTATATTACTAGAAACTAAATCTCTTGTTAAGCTTACGTGAGTACCTATATAAAACTAAAGCTTTAGCTGTGTGTGTTTAGATAGGAAGGAGTGTCTCGGAATCTTTTATTATATTCGAACTCGAATTAGACAGCTAGTCTCTTTCAACAATGATTACAAAATTACAAACTGAAAATAATTTTAATTAAAATCTATTTCGAATTTTTGTACTCGAGCATTGTTCCATTCTACAACATAAAGATTTCCTTGTTGATCAAATGATAAACCAATAGGAGAGTTGAATTGATTTGCTTTTTGTCCTTTTCCATTTCCACCAAGAACAAGAAAACCTTCTTTTGATCCAGGAGGCCAACACATAATTCGATTATTCTGTGAATCAGCTACAACGAGATTTTTCATTCGATCCAAAATAATTCCCATCGGATAAGATAATTGATTTAATTTATTTCCTTGACCATTTCCACCCGCAACAACAATCCCTACTTTAGCATCTTTAATCCATTTGATAATCCGATGATTTTCATTATCCGATACATAGAGTGAATAATCTTCATCAACAAAGATATGTGTCGGATGATTGAGTTGATCTCCTTGTCCATTTTCTCCAGCAACAATAGTTCCATATTTATCTCCTATTTTCCATTTTTTAACTTCATTTTTATCTGAGTCTGAGACATAAAGATCTCCATTTGAATCGATGGCTAAACGAGAACAGTCAATATTCGAAATAATAATTTGGCCATTTTTTCCATTAATATGAGCCAACGTATAATGCGTCTATTTCCCCAATCAGAAATAATAAGAGAATCATTATTTTGATCAATAATGACATCCATTGGTTGATTTAATTGATCCTTTCGATTTCCTCGACCGTTTCCACCAGCGACAACTTTTCCATATTTAGCACCCAATTTCCATTGAAGAATTCGATCATTTCCCCAATCAACAATATAAATACATTGATTTCCATTATCCACATGAATATTTTTAGGCCAATGTAATTCATTTAGTTGACTGCCTTGACCGTTTCCTCCAGCAATTATTATTCCATTTTGTTTCCATTTTCTATCGATATTGATATGAAGAGATGAAATTGATTCTTCTGGAAAACAATAAAAGTTAATTAGAAATTCTTAGATTTATTATATTTAAGAAAAAGTGGGTCGATGACATAATATCAGTCACTCTTCTGTGTTTATCTCTTTCTGATATACCCCTGGGAAAGCAAAAGTTAGCCACTATGTTTGACCTATTTTTATACCCAAGAACGCCTAGTTCGGAAAGTAATTATACCATTTGATAGCCCTTGCAATGCTTTATGAAACTGTGTCTTTTGATGACATTTAGCTTCTCTATAGTGAAAAACTAATTAGATAGAATGAAGATATTCGGAAGATGAAATTTCCAAAAAGTAGACATTCTCATTCTATCCGAGTTAAGTATTTTCGGTCGATCCTTGATCAAATAACGAGTATTTGAAAACGTATATAGATATTCTGATGGCCTTGAAAATTCTCTACAAAATAGATATTTTTTTAGGGTGTCGTCATCTTTCATCAGAATATAATGCCAAAAAAAACTAAAATCATTCTGATTAACAGTTTTGGAAATACATATTTTCACTTCTCTATCGATTAGTTTTTTCAAAACGAACTAGATGTTCTTGTAGCTCATTGAATCCTCTATCACATAGTATATTTTTGTTTGTCATGAATATCTAATGAGCTGTGACCGTATGTGTCCACGTTGGTCGGTCATGTATAAAATAATAATTTCTTATTAATCGTCGATGTGAAGTAAGTCTATCTTCTAAATATTCAATGAAGGTGGAGGTGTTGGTCCGTCCTTAGATAAATACTAAATTGGATCTATTATTGTACTAAATGGCACCAAATACTACTACTTGGTACTGTACTTGGCTACGAAACGTAGTTGGACGTGGTCGACCGTAAAGAATCCATTAAACGATTCCTGAAGCGTCGACCTCGAAGATTTTTTCATCGACAATAACTACTTGCCTCCAACCATCTTGAATATGTCGTTGGCAAAAAGGTAGTCGATCATCGGCATGTATTTGATTTAATAAAGGTTGAGTCATGGCGTGAACTGGATGGAAACCCAACCGCCGCCGATAATTTCTAATTGTTCCATTAGTGACAAAATGTCCAGTTTGTCGATAAAATCGATTGTTTAATTGAGACGATGTTTCACTTGAATATCTGTATATTAACCGTCTTAAATTGTAAATACCATTGTCGGTCAGAGAATTACCACTACCACGTTCCTCACGTTCTACCACATTATTAGTTTCATGAAATAACTGAAGAATATTGTGCATCGTTTGATGTGTACAATTCATTTGACGTGCTATTACAGGAAAACCGAGGTCTTCAGCCAGCCTTAATGAAACCTCCCTCCCACGTTCACCAACAGTAAGATGTCTGTTCATTTAGAATTCATTAACCGCATTGAAATGAACAGAAAAATGAACGTATGAACATTTATATTTCCTCTTTCTATTTTCTCTTCTTCTTCAAACGAAGGACAAAAATGCTTCTTTGTCACCAACAGCCATTTCTTAAATAGACCAACAACAAGCGAAAGAAAAGACGGAATACAATCAATACTCGTGCGATCGATTAAACAAACATTCCGATAGATAGTATAACCGAACGAATCAGTAGCTGTATCCTCAGAGCAAATCTTAATTCAATCTACTCTTTTCATTCATTTAGTTATGATATTAGTCAACTTTGTAAATATTCGTGATAAACAAAAATATTTGCTGTATAACAGAGGATTTAATGAGCTACAAGAATATCTAGTTCGTTTTGGAAAAACTAACCAGTAGAAGAGTCAAAATATGAACGAAAACTTAGGAAAAAAATATGCATTTTCAAAATTGTCAATCGAAACGATTTTAATTTTTTGATACTATATTTTGATGGTAAACGACTATGCTCTAAAGAAATATCTGCTTTGTAGAGAATTTTCAGGGCTATCAAGAATATTTATTTACTTTTTCAAAAGCTCGTTATTTGACCAAAGATCGACGGAAAATATTAAACTCGGATGAAATGAGAATGTCAACTTTTTGGGAATTTCACTTTCCAAGTATCTTCATTCCACCTAATTAGTTTTCCATTGTATAAAAGCTAGATATTATCAAAAGACATAGTTTGATAGAGCATTGCCAGGATTATTGAATGGTATAATTAATTTTCAAACTAGGCGTTCCTAGGTGTAAAGATAAGTCAAACATAGTGGATAACTTTTGCTTTCCAGGGATATACATCATATAATCGACCTTGAACTGCAACAATTTGTTAAAGAAAATTCTTTCCATCTTAATCTTTTTTTATTTTTCTGTCTATTATCCAGTAATATTATTCCTAGTTCAAATAGATGTTACACATATTTTATTCAATATATTCTTATGCAATAACAGTTACAGATGTCATTCTTATCACATGTTAGCTAAATAATATTAATGCATAATAGACAGAAAATTAAAATCCTTTAGACAAGTAAATGACAAAGACTAGGTATACCACTTATATTAACTAGAGGGATTAAGCGTATGTTTTATGTGAACTTCCGACATTCTGGAAATGTTGAGTCGTGAATAAGTAACATTATCAAGATGCAGCTAAAGCTATTCTCACTTAGTTTGGTGTTATCAATAAGTTTCTAAGAAAATCAGATGTCAGCAATGGGTTAATGCTACAAAATTCCCTGCTTTTTTAATATTTTGTGGAGAGCTACGAGTTATCAACTTTCTGAAATTTTCAGCGTTATTCGAATCGTTTTCGAGAGGTAATCATTAAATGTCGATTAAATATGTTTCATACGGCAACATGTTCTAAGGCTGAAATTTTTATCATAGACAGTACTCGTTAAGATCTGTCTCTAGTAAAAGTTGCAGACTTAGCCCAAAATGTTTTTCTAGAACATCTTAAAAGAGTACCAAATTTTGAGATATTACATCATCGTTGATAATCTTAAATGACTGGATTTTCTGAGAGGATGGGTGAGGGTGAGGATGCTACTGGAAAAGTTTGAAATAATTATACGAATGAGCCTGGTGATCCTCATTCTCACCCTTATGAAGTGATAACAAATCAGTAGTAAATGATCTTATTTGAATAAGTACCTTTATTTGATGATTCAACTACCATTTGTGTAAGATTGTTTTCTTCCTGTTGATCATCATCATCATCCTCAATAATTTCAATTAAATGTACAATATAAGAACCATTTGATTGTATTAATGGATCAGATTTAACACGAAATTGTGTTCCCATTTTCAGAATAATTTCATGTTCATTTTCAAATTCTGTATATCCCGATATATTCTTTCCATTGATAACTTCAATTAAAAATAGAGTGGAATTTTTTTCATTTCCGATAAAATTCTTAATAACATTAACAGATGATGAACAAGAATTAATACTCCACCATGTGACAAGTTTATTTTCGGTAAAATTTTTTCCAATATCAAGAGAAACACCTCGCCATACAACTTCTTTTACTGTTGGTAATTTTTCCAATGCTGTATGAAATAATTTTAGATAGGAAAACCAAATTTTTAATTGTTGTCGATTTTCTGAGCGTAATGCTTGATTTAATACACGATATAAAGTTTGATCACCCCATTCCATTGTATAAATATAAATAGCAGCTGATTGATCTCGAGATAATCCATCTGGAGATGGAAATCGACAATGTTTTTTGGCTATTTTGATATAATAGGGTAATTCATCTATTTGAGATTCGATTGGTTTAAGTGCTTCTTCAATTGAAACAATTTTTTGACTGTAATAACCATAAACAGGCGGAAGACGTTTAAATGAACAATCAATATCACCGTAACCATTCATTTTATTTCGAATTTTCTTTATTCAAAGTAATAGAATTTTTTATTTCATTCTTATCACTCGTTTTCTATGATGAAAAAAAAAACATATTATGAAACATTCTTGTTATAACAAATAGAAAAAGAACAAAAAAAAAACATTTTCTCATCAAGAAAAGAAAGACATCTCACCGTACTCAAAAATTTTGTAAAGAATGAAAAATAGTCTCACACACCGATACGTCATAGAGCTATGAAAATTTTACCAGATACACTTTTTCAAATGGACAATATAACTATCAAGTCTAAACATAGCTATGTTGTGAAAAAGTAATCACTAAAATTTATACTATAATCTTGGCCTACATACGAGGTAGCCTATAAGTAACCTTACCGAACTATAAAAGTTGAATATTTCTCTCGTGGATCGAGCAAAGCGGCTGATTTTTTTACCAGTGATAATGACATGTCTACAGAAACCGTCTGTTAAGTATATTGTTTTTCTTTCTGTCCGTGAGAAAGTAAAATTTTTCTTGTTGAGATCAATAGTGACATTTTACGAAGGGTCTCTCTGGGCACCTCTTTACGGATATAAAGTTTATACATGCCTCTATCACTAGTAAAATACCTAGCTCGTTTGTGCCAGCCGTAATGAAGATATTCAATTTTTATAGTTTGGTTAGGTTACTTATGGGTCATTTTGGAACCTCTCCAACTGATAAACTCTGTTTGAGCTCATATTTTTCCTC
>JAJEKB010000137.1:208835-270282 GCA_022393335.1 Macrotrachela quadricornifera | reverse complement strand
GGGGGGGGGGGGGGGGGGGGGGGGGGGGGGGGGGGGGCGGGGGGTGGTGGGTGCAAATTTCTACCTCTATACACTTCAACACTCCTTTTAGGGCGTGTTTCACAAAAGAAAGAAATACTAATTTATAATCATCAGGGAATACATATAAACAAGAGGAAAAAGGATATATGTAATTTATGAAATCACTACAACCACCCATAATCACCCACTTTGGAAGGATCCCAGAAAAAATAAATCGTCAATAAAAACCAAAAATGACCCTTTTCAACACAGCCACCCAGAATCTCTCTTATAGTCTTCACAACCACCCACAGAATTACATGATCTACACTTTTACAAAGACAAGTGATAGGCCCAAACCAAGTTTTTATTAGATAATTTTCTCTAGAAACATATGAAATCGAACGCGGGTAAAGTTTGCACCACATTCGAGCTTTTAATGTCCGAATTCGCTCCTGTACTTGATTTATATTTGTTTTAACTTGAGATAGGTGTAGAAATTGATAGTGAATCTGATGGTCTAAAGATCAAGAGGGGTCATCGAGCAAAACATGGTACTTGACCCCAAAATACTGTATTTTTCAAAATATTTCTAAAAAGTATTGGGTATCTGGATTCGCTATGTTACCGGAATTGGGTCTAGAAAGAGTTGAGTTAGATTCAGCGTGAAATTCTACATCGAATGATATCAATTTAGTACGGGATCATCAAGCAAAAATTTTCCGTCCGACTCAGCCACACCCTCATGCTGATCCCTCACCATCACCCTTTAAATTTTGTGCTCGATGATCCCATACTAAATTGATATCATTCGATGTAGAATTTCACGCTGAATCTAACTCGACTATTTCTAGACCCAATTCCGGTAACATAGCGAATCCAGATACCCAATAATTTTTAGAAATATTTTGAAAAATACAGTATTTTGGGGTCAAGTACCATGTTTTGCTCGATGACCCCTCTTGATATTTAGACCATCAGATTCACTGTCAATTTCTACACTTATCTCAAGTTAAAACAAATATAACTCAAGTACAGGAGCGAATTCGGACAGTAAAAGCTCGAATATGGTGCTAACTTTATCCGCGTTCGATTTCATATGTTTCTAGAGGAAATTACCTAATAAAAACTGGGTTTGGGCCTCTCACTTGTCTTTGTAAAAGTGTAGATCATGTACTTCTGTGGGTGGTTGTGAAGACTATAAGAGAGATTCTGGGTGACTGTGTTGAAAAGGGTCATTTTTTGGTTTTTATTGATGATTTATTGTTTCTGGGACCCTTCCAAAGTGGGTGATTGTGGGTGGTTGTAAAGATGACTTATATGATATCTGAAAAAGTTGGGTGGTTGTGTTGATTGCATAGATTACAGATATCCGGGAAAAACAGAAATCATCAACGAAGGTTGCCTTCTATTACTGCTTTCGTTTTTACATGGTTCTTGTTCTCCTTTACTGACAGCGAAATGACTGAGATAAAATTCATGAAAACAGAGTATTGTCATAAAAAGAATTTGCAAATTGCTTGCATCAAGGAGAACAAACATAAGAACACAAAAATGCAATAGAAGTGTTGCTTTCATATATATAAAATTCCCTTTTTTTTAAACCTACAGATTCAATTTAAACAGAAACCCAACTTGATGCATTCAAAAATTTTGTTACTGGGGATGGAGTTGATTGTAAATGTCTGAATTAAAATATACGACACTTGAAAGGGTTTTGAAGCAGTTTATTTGCTATCATCAATTTTCATATGTGTAGCGCCCCACTTTTATCGTTCTTTTTACAATAAGAAAAATGCATAAAGCGTACCTTACAACTATACTCACATTTCAGTGACATACACATCCATGTCTGTTAGTGTTACCTGGTCTCTCAACACAATACCTGTCGAAATCATTTATCGTATTCTTGATCATCTTGATGTTCAAACAATTCTTTTTTCTATGCTGAACGTATGCAAAAGGTTCAATGACATTACGTTCACTTACTCTGGATACAAAGTAATTCTCTTGTTTGCATGTTAAATATATTGAACAATACGATGAAATTAATTTAAATTGACATGCTGTTCTTACTAATTCATATGTATCAAACTCGAAAATTGAATTCAACTAGTCAACTAGTCAAGTATTGAATATTTGATGAGGGCGATGGGTGCCTTGAGGATTTGAAACAAAGAGCAATACTGGAATAGTTGTAGTTATAGTTGAATAGTTGAGTTCAATTTTGGAGTTGACACTATTGCAATCTCGAATTTATCTCTATATTTTCACTAGACACCGAGCACCCTTGAATTTTGGAAGTCGATAATCGGTACGGAAGTAGCCCGACATTTGTCACATGTGTTGCAAAATAATACTGTGAGACAAATTCTGCCTTTTTCTCTTTGATCAATATCGTTTTCGTTGTTTCACAGGTCCTTCAGATGCTTGAGCTTGGAGCTAATCAAATGGATGATATTGGAGCTCAATATCTAGCTATTGGAATAAGACACAATTCGGTAAGAAAGAAAATAGTCTCTTTATATATCTGATAGAGTATTCCGTCTTATTTGACACAGACATTAATTACACTCAAACTTTACGAGAACCCAATTGGATCTTTGGGGGTACAACATTTAGCTGATGCATTGAGAAGCAATACAGTAAAAGAACTAGTATCTTCATTTGTTTGACATGGCTAATTTTTTTTGACATAGACATTAACTACGCTCCACCTTTTTAAGAACCAAATTGAAGATGTTGGTGCTCAACATCTTGCTAATGCATTATTAAATAATACAGTAAGAAAAATTATTTCTTCATCTTCTCTAATATTGTTAGATCGGCTTGAATACAGACACTTACTACACTAAATTTGCACGAGAACCAAATTACAGACCTTGGAGCACAGTATCTGGCTGATGCATTAGGGAAAAACAGCGTGGGAAAAATAGTTTGTTGATTTTTATGACAGTATGCGATCTTCTTTAATACAGACACTTACATTCCTCGGTCTCAAATGGAACCAGATCGGAGATGTCGGAGCACAGCATCTAGCTGATACGTTGAGAAGCAATACGGTGAGAGAACTATTATAGGCTCCAACAAATAAGATACTCTGCACTTTTCAGAATAACTCACCAATACGAAGAATTATTAAGACGTATTTTTTCCAGTTTATAGGCAGGTCTAGAGTAAATGTAGTTGTAGCTTTGAATAATTTTTCTATACGTACAACTTGTACATTTCTACGCTTTTTTGTTCGAGCGATAAGTCCCACTCATTGAGTCACAAGTAGTAGGGTACATTTCATGAACACAGTTAGCTTTATGGTATTGAATGTGCGGCTTCTATGGCTTTTTTAGAGAAACTTCACATCTATAAAACGAGTTTACAACTTCGTTGATTGGCAAGATGTATTTTCAGATTCAGTAAGAAAATCTATGTGATTAGGTTCTTCACGGAATAATCTATAAGTTAATAAAAAAAACTCTCTGGATAACTTTTTGTATTGCTCACTTATTCGGAAAGGTATGAAACATTTTATTTATTTGAATCCTACCATCGTCTTTGGTATAGACACTTATGAAACTTCACCTTCGAAGTAATCAAATCGGAGATACTGGTGTACAACATTTGAGTGATGCATTGAAATGCAACCTAGTGAAAGGAATATTTTCGACATCTAGCTAATACTCATATGCTTTCTTTGATACAGACACTCACTATGCTGAACCTGTTCGGGAATAAAATCGAAGATGTTGCAGCAAAACATCTAACAGATTTGTTCAGAAATAACACTGTGAGAGAATTAGTTTCTTCATTTCTCTAATCCTGTCGTATCTTCTTTAACACAGACACTCATGACACTCGACCTTCGATACAATAATATCACAGAGGTCGGTGCTCAACCTATGCTTGACGTACTTCAAAACAGCACAGTGAGAGAAATAAGTTTTTTTCATTTATTTCATATTATGTTTTCTTGTTTAATATAGATATGTAGGACAGTGCATATCGGTAAAAATAAAATCGATTATAAACTGGAGTGTCGTTTTAGAGAACTTTCCAATGAAGATAGCGCTTACTGGTAAAGCCATGTATTTATTAAGGTGGTTGCAATCCATTGAAGTCCCTCAATCCAATAAAAACTCGAACTATTCTTAATCAAATAAAATCTTTTTTTTTATCTAATAAAGTTTTTAACAATAATTGGCCAATCTTGAATTTTAAGAGTTCGAAGATGAAGATAATCTGTCAAAAGATGACTGAATTATCGGAAAAATTCTGTTTATTGAGCCGACCAACCATAAGGGAAGTTACAGTCATTTTTTTCGGAAAAAGAGTTTTTCTCAGAACTATTTAAAGCATATATGGATTGGTTCAATTTGTAACGCTAATTCTGAACATGAGAAAAGTTCAAACTCCTTCAAGATAGTATTTCGGTGGATTTACGCAGTTTTTGGCTTATATCACTCCTTTTATGTCCTAATTTACTCACTTGAGTAAAATGAATTGACTGCCACTGAAAAAAAAATTGCTAAACATCGTATGAAGAGCTGAGATTGGCTAAATCCCGATTGTAAAGGGTGAGCCAAAAGTCTTGGTCGTTCTCAGAAAAATTGTTGGTTCTTCCTTATAGTAAACCCAAAAATGCTCAAACTTTGGTATCTCATTCCCTGTAAGTAGGCGAATGTTACCCAAAGTTTCATGTTTCTATCCCTTATTTCAAGAGAGATACATATGATAACATTCTAGAAAATTGTTTTTATCTCCCAAAATAATAGTTGGCACATAATACATGTAAACTGACCATTTTTCCGCTTCAATTTTTCACTATTCAATACGTTCTATTAGAAAAACAAAATATATCACATGCTGCAGCGTGAAAAGCTCTACAATCTAAACAGTAAAGCGTGTTTTAGTTATTTAATTTTTGTTTTAAAAAATCCAAAACTCTTTGCAATCAATTTTCATCGTCGTAAAGAAAGGTCGTTTTTTTCTATACAAACGAAAAGTACGTTTTCTTTCCATCTCTTCGTCACTAAATACATTTTTTAGGAAAAAGCAGAATATAGCACAAGATACAGCGTGAAAAGAGAAGACAATCTGCACAGTAAAGTGTATTCTAAATGTGTAACTTTTGTTGTCAAAAACAGCGAAACTTTGTGCGATCAGTTTTTTGCGATGGTAAAAATTAATCGTACACAGTTTAGCTTTTTTTGACAACAAAAATTATACATTTAGAATACACTTTGTTGTGTAGATTGTAGAGCTTTTCACGATGCATCATGTGGTATGTTTTGTTTTCCTAATAGAATGTATTAAATAATGAAAAATTGAAGCAGAAAAATGGTCAATTTACATGTATTTTGTGCCAACTATTATTTTAGGAGATAAAAGAAATTTTCTAGAATGTTACGATATGTATCTCTCTTATAACAAGTAACGCTCATGCCTATCACTCGCTCAACCCTCGACTGAAACATTGAAAGTACTTATATACCACTCCGCCATATCGACAGAGCTACAGATAACACAACACATTTGCATCTGTATCAGTTTCCATACTTTTATCATTCACATAATTCAGTATAAAAAGAAAACAATCAAACTCTTAATCTGACAGAATCTGTTTATCTGTGTTCACAATCGAAAACATCCGCACCTCCGATTTAAATCCAACGATTACGTGTACCTTAGGGAACAAAATTAATTCGTCAGAAGATAGATACTCATCAAACTGTTCATAAACCAGTAACGTGCATGCAGATGATCAACTAGGTATCGTAAGAGTAACACGTTCTCTACAATTTCAACACGTATTTCACAATCACAGAATCTGAGATGCGGCAAATCACTCTTCATTATGTCCCAGTATACTCCACTACAATATTCCCATCGATTTTCATAACTTCGCAACCTACGGCCTACAACTTTACCTACCACATTGGACTTCAGCATCTAGTAGCGCTCCTACAAAACAATATTGAATATATAAGCGCACCCCAACAATATCCAACGAGAAGAGCTATGGGCATCTCCACCATATAGTACATCAGGACCCACCAACACGATCGCGATATAGCACTTAACGACCTATGGGCACCCCCATAGAACAGCATTTGAGGACCTAAGGGTACCCACATAGTATAGCAGTGGAGGACCTATAGGCGCTATCGAAATGTAGCGGATGTTTTGGGAACATATCGATAAGTTCCAATGTTAGTGGTTTTTTACCTTTGAACCCATTCTAAATGATGTTTTTTTGACCTTTGACCCTGACATAAACCCACAGACAAACAATTTTTTTTGCGTATGATCCTCATCACTACAGTCGAGGGAATATTTTTAAATATTTATCAGTTTGATTTCTATTTCGTTTGAATGTTTTTTTAATAAATTAAAATTCTTTCCAAATATCATCGAAAAAAGTTGTAAACGACAGATTAAAGTCTATCTCAGTTAATGCAATCAATATTTTTCATCTATTAAGATGTTTACTAATAGTTAACTAATTATAAGTTAGGAAAATAATCAAAACATACATTTATTATGAGCATTATATTTAAATTCTTTCTAATTGTTTTCTATTATCTTGTTCAATTATATTTAGTGAGTTGAAAAAAAAATGAATCAAATATTTAAATGAATATCTTTTAATCTAACACTTTCTAAAACTCTTCTTTTGTTTTTCATGAAAAATTTGCTCTTAATCAATCAACATAAACTTCTCATTGATGTGTGTTTATTTTTGAATATCTCCAGTGGTTTAATATTAGTTACAAAATTGAATAGACCTATTCTATAAAGATATTTCTCATATGTGTTATGAATATTAATTACGACAATACTTTTTTATGAATAAACTTATTAGAATTCCGTTCTTTAATAAACACATTTTAATGTCCATAAATGATAATCATATTTGTAAATTTCTTTTTAAATTTGAACACATGCCAAAGAGATATCTCACTCATTCAATTTAAGGCTTCCTTCTCCTTCAAAAATCGATCTCAACCCAAGTACGTTCAGATGGACTCAAATTTGGAGTATATGTTGAGACTAAAATGAGGAAATTATAGTCAAATTTTCAGCTCGATACTGTGACGTTTGATAGAGATGTAAACCAAACATGAGTTAAAAAATAGCACATGTCATCTTCAGAAATTCTCTGTAAGCCTAAGTTATATATAAATATAACTTTTTTTTATTTGAAAATTTGTCTCTTGGGCTAGCCTAACTTCTGGCACTATTTTTTGTAAATTCATACTTTTTAAGTGAAGAAAATGAATGGGAGACCCGAATTTCGACTTAAGGAATTTTCGGCCCAGCTCAAAAAATCACCAATATTCGATCCGAGACGAAATTCCTGTCACTACTCTTTATAAGCAAATAATCTAACTTTTATGAATAAGTAGGATATTCTATGATGCTGAGAAGTACCTTTTTAGTTTTATTGACTACTGTCGATTTTTTTTAACGGTTACTTTTCCAGACTATAGTATCTCTAATATGAATCTAAATAAGTTCCTCAGCACTGCAAAGTGGATCGATCAGTTACAGAAGCATGGCCTTCTTTAAAATGATTGATGAGGAGAATTTCGATCCAGGGCCGAAAATCCGCCGGATTTTTGACCTAATCCGAAAAATCACTGGACATTCGATTCGGACCGAATTTTTAGGCCGAAAATCATGTAATCCAAATGGATGACAGGGTCAATGATTCAGAAACCCCCTAAAAAATAGTACTTTTTTTTTATAGAGATGGCTACTTATGTGATGTAAAAATGGTTTATCTTAAAAAAGGACCACGAGGTAGGCTAGCCTCAAACACGGGCTTTCAAACAAGAAAAAATCTCTTACTTTATATAGTACCGTGGTGGAATGGTGTTGGACAAACTCTATCGAACCCATGTTCTAAGAAAAAATGAAGAAGATTTCTCCTTTAAAAAAAAAGTCTGTCTTACGAGTAGTACATCACGAAAACTATCAAAAATCTTACGGAAAACGACGCATCAAAAGGAAACTCATACTGTTTCTGAAAGATTTGAAGACGGCCTATCTTCCTAGAAACTTATACGGCTTGTCCGGCTAACAGTCAACTAGCATTATCAAACTAGCGAGCTGATTTTCTCGTTTACAGTACAACCAATTGTGTTCAGTTCAAGTTTTTAAATAGGTTTTCGCATATTCTGTGTCGTTCTGTCTGGTTTGTTTTTCAATATTTCGCCAATAAATAATAGTTCCCAGCCAAAATGAAGCATTTCTGTGCAAAATCACTTAAAAAATGCACTGTTGTCTCCCTCCATATCTCGATCAGTGTTTTGGTTTTGTTCAAAAATGAAAATATTCTTAGTCATTTTGGTGTTAAATCTACAGTTTGGCAATGATAGATTATCTCCTGTTCTTTGTGAAGATTGTGAAAATAGCACTTTAAATAGGCTCGATAAAAAAAAGTGAGTGCGTTACTAAAGCATGAGTGTGTTACCACAATAATTGATGTGTAGTTCAACAATAGGACAACATTTTGGAAGATGCCTTGTATTCAACAGATAGTCCAGACTGTCTGCTACAGACTTGCTCTGGATCATATGCCATTATAACGTACGCATTTGTGGAACATGAATGATGTTTGGCATCACTGTAAAAAAGAGGGTCTTTTTTGTGAGTGCGTTACCGGCATGTATTTTGCTTATAAAACGGGAACCATGAAGTCAGTTGAGGTGAAAATTTTGGGTGTCAAACAGCTTTGCAGCATGCATCTACACACCAAATTTCAGAGCTCTATATTTAGTTATTCGAGAGAAATTAAGATGGAAAGTTCTCAAAATAGTGAGTGCGTTACCTGCGGACAAGCCGTATATCAATTTCAAAATTTTTTGACAAAAATTGACTTTATTGAGGAGGCAGAAATGGCTTAAAGAACGAGTAAACATTCATATAATGATCATTTTTCCTTATTAAACCAATATTGATTTATCAAATTACAGAAAATGCTGTCATTTCTAACAATAGAAGAAATTGTTTCTATTCGACGTAGAGCTAATAAATCAAGTAATTTATAGTAAATCTCGCACGAAAAAATTTATGAAAGAAAGAATCAAGGTCGTCATAATAGTTATGAAAAACATGTAATATGTTGTTCTTTAATCTTTCTTGCCGGTTCTATTATCATCCAAGTATTGTGTACAATGATATCTATTATGATCTCGACCAGTAGTGTACCTGCAGGTTGTGTCATAATGAGCCATCTTCTATTTAAACTATTTTGATGATTGAGGAACAAAAAATATTTAATAAATTTTAGGCAATGTGACCCATCGATGAACTATCCTATATTTTAAGTTGTTTTATTAAAGAGTGTTTTCTTCTACTTTTTTCCATAGAGATAGGGTTAAATGTAATGTATGCCTGGCTCTGTCTTCTATATTTTTTGAGTCTTTTATACTATAATATGATGTTTCTTCTTAAAACTTACAAGACAAAAATATTTCTCATAGTCATAACAGAAAGCTTTTAGTTGCTTTGGTGAACATCCTTCGCTTCTCATAGCACCCATGTAATTACGAAACGCACTTTTGACGTGTCTAAATGCGTTGTTGTTGCAACTTTTGATGTTCTGATATGTTTATTATTGAATCAATCCAGAAACGGATGTAGAAGCGTCTCTTAAAGGCGTTCTGAAAAATTCTATCATTTGCTAGGATTAGTAAGAACAAATGTGTTTAATTCTTTATTTAAAATGTATTTTCACACACTCATTTTGTGCACTATAGTTTTATGCGTATATAAACGCGTTGGAAATACAGGATGCACATGCGTTCAGACGCAACTCAAACTTAGATGGTATGTGAACGCATCTAAACGTGATTATGACATGTAAACATGTTCTGATCGATTATTTTCTATGTACAACTGAATCTATAAATCTGAATGATTATTTCTTATATATATTTAAATACAAATAATTTCGATAACCTTTCTCTAATTATCTTTGGTGTTTATTATTTTCATGAATAAGAATCCAGGTTAAACATAAATTGATCTAATTTTATTATCAGAATTTCAATAACAGATTTCATAAGAATCGATCATATTTATTATTGAATTTCGAACGGCTGGATGATATTTCGTTAAAATGACTCTGACCGGTGATTTCCATGTACAGAATCAAGATTTAACCAAGTTAAACTTTTATTCTACTAAATAGAATGAAATGACTTTTTCCATGTTAAAAAAAGCTTACATAAATTTTATTATTAATCGAATATAATGAAACTATTTTAATCGAATTTTTTTATATAAACAAAATTCAACTTTTTGGATTTTGATTACTTTTTAATCAATGATATTTAATTATAAAAAAAAATCAAAATTGAAAAAGTCTGATTGTTTTATACAGAAAAATCTAATTAAAATCATTTTATAAAAGTGTCATTGTAATCGATTAGTAATCTGATTTTCCTAATTTTTTTTATATGAGTTTTCGTTATACTTCTTTATTATTTCTACACTTATCGAAAATATTGAACTACCTGGAGAAACTGCTTTCTTCCTTTTTTCGTAAACCACTAAAATAATTTATAATGGATAAAGAATAGGTCGTCATCAATCGTCAAGACTTCTATTATAAATTCGTCAATATCCATTCTGTATATATAAATCATTTATGCAAACATTTTATTTTTATCATCAATTACTCGATTTTATTTTAATCAGAAGCATTATTTTTCAAATAGAACTCCTTATTTATCTTTGCTGTTCTTCATGATAGAGAATAAATGAAAATCTAAATGACTTTTTTTATATATAACAAATTATTTGATTTTTGTTTTACATATAAGAAAATCGTTTATATTAATTTTGTAAATATTTTAGAAAAGAGAAAAGACAACCTATCTAGAAATATCGAAGAAAGCAAAGGGAAATGAATATTTTTGGTCTCTAACTTATAACAAATCATATGCAAAGAATTGTTCTTTTCACTGATGAACATAAAGACAGTTCTGAGCTGTGTTCAACTCAGTAATACTTGGATTTCGTTTGCAATCAACTGGTCATGAGTTCGAATCTAGGTTCAGCCTATCAAGTACAATGATTTTACTCTGTTGTTCAGTACATTTGAGTGCTATACCATGGGTTGCTATGGTGCGCTGGTTCGATTCCAACATAGAGTGATGGAATTTTTTCTGATTTTTTCGGGAAAAAATAGACGCGTCCACACGCTAAAAAATGTTGAGTTTCAGGACGCATTTGAATGCATCTGCATATTCAGCCCATTTGTGGTACTTTTACCAATCGGACGAGTACGGACGTGTTTGTTTATTCTAAAAGCATCAGGATCTTCGAACATGTTGCATTTTGGACGGGGTCCAAACGCATCTAGTTCCATTAATTATAAACGCTAGGAAACCCTGTCACATCGGAAAATGGTTACATGGCCAGCGACATACATTCCTTTATTTCGTCGAGCGCTTTTTCTTATATCCTACAAAATGTATACTGTACTTTAGAAAATAAAAACACAACTTGCTTCATGATACAACCAGATACATTATTCGATTTATCATCTAACACTACGACAGAAAAAGAGAACAATAAGTAAATTCATTGAACAGATAAAAAAATTGAGTATGCACATTCATAAAAAGTTTATTCTTTGTGAGAAAGAGTATGTCGTTCAATTCTTCTACAACTATCTATTCACCTCGAAAATATTACGTGCCTCTTTTTCTTCCATGCATCACATTGATTTAATCTAGGGCTTCTATTCACTCTATTTCGTAACTAATCCATTTCTCAATCAATCACACACTAATACATCTGTAATGGTAACTTTCATATTCTCTGTTAACATTTCTCTTAGACAAAATCAAATTTTCAAATTATTACTTTCTTCCTTATCTCTTTTTGCTTGCAATCAACGTAGAATGAATCATAATCGATTTCATAACTGAATAATAATTTTATTAAACTAATTAAAAAAAGAATGTTAAAAAAAAACATAAGAATAAAAAGCAAAAAAAAGGGATGAAGTTGGCAAATGTCCATTGGATGTATATTATGGAAGCAGAAATGAATGTCGATTGTAGACTAAACTAAATAGAAAATAAAATAAATGAGATATTATAACTTGTCTTCGCATAAAATGTATTACTTTTAAAGAAATAACATACTTTTCGCTTATTGTTTCTAATCATGAAGAATAGCAGATCGACGTCCAATATTAATAGATATACCAGCTGCGAGACGAAGTTTAGCTTCAAGTTCAATACACAATTGTAGATCAGCTTCAAGATCAGCTCGAAGAGCAATAGCAGCAGCTATACAACTTTCATCACAATGTGCATTTTGAAGAATAACAATAAGATTCGCACAAGCAGCAACACGAAGTTGAAGTTTAGCCTTAAGTTCAACAGCAGCATCAATACAAACATTTAAATTAACACTACCACTAATAAGACGTTTTGATATACTCTTTAACAGTTCCTTATGATTTGATTGTTCATTAAATTCTGCATTAGTTGTCACACAATTCAATGCAATAATCATTATTGCAATACAAGTGTAAAATAATGATGATTGACGAAACATTATTTTGATAATAAATACTTGATTATTGAGTAGATAAAATGTAATTGTTAATATACATAGATACTTTCGCTCCTTTTTATATTACTTCGAAAGTAATGCCGCAAAAAGAAATGATCTATTTTTAATGTGAATCATCGAATAAAATGAAAATAATATGAGATAAACAAAGTAGATCATTGCGTCAATCTATATGTTTGAATAAAACATCAATAATTTGTATAGGTAAGAAGAAAAAGGTTTATTCATTCATTCATTCATTCATATCAAAAATAGATTTGATTAGTCACATGTTTTTTGTTACATGTTTCTATGAAAGTAATCAAACATTAATACACTGATTTATCTTTTGTTTCTATAAATCAGATTGATGAATAGAAAGACATTATTTTTAGAAATAGGTCAGATTTTTTGATCTGCTTTTGTTTATCATATTGCGATTGAATTAATTCGATAATCGTATTCATAATATCGAATAGAAAAAAACGAGAAAGATGAAACTATGTGAATATGAATCATCTTTCAAAATATGAGTAGTTGAAGAAACCATTAATGCATTTTGTTATCTCAATCTTGTTCAATATCTATTGAGAAATATGATAATGATTCAGTTAATGCATATGAAAAAGAATATTTCCATTCCTTCATTATACTTTGAACTTTTTCACGATTTATCTGATATTGTATTGTTTTATTTCGTTTTTCTATAATCATTCATATGACAGATACAGCTGTTCGGAAAAAGAAAACGATAATTTGCACTTGATTTTCTGCCACTTTTGTTGCTGTATCACTACATGTTTTTTTCAGCATTGATGATGATAATATGTCAGTGATTTTTTCTTGAATTTCCGAACAGCAAGTCACTAACGTTGATTTTAAGTAATATAATTCTTATTCTATTGCTCTAGCATTATCGAATGTGTATTGCTCAATAGGTTACAACTGGCAAAAGTGCTCCTTAGAAGCCAGAAAATATATAAATTGATTCATATTTCAAATTTTAGCTCTTTTCTTCGTGATTATTATTTAATTAAATTAGTTTACAGTTTTTAAGTGTTCTTAAAAATTTTACATTTTATTTGTGAATTAAATTAATTACTGATAACTAAGTCAAATTAGATCAATAAACGACAAAAAAAGAAAGTAATTGAAATATTATATTTTATATATTAATGCGTAATAAAAAGGAAAACTTGTTTCAAACGAAGTAACTATTAGATTTTTGATAAAATATATACATAAAATTAAAACTTTAAATTATTATTATTACATTTCAATAATTGATCTTATGTGTGCAAGAGATGTATACATGTGAATTTACATGTTTCATTTTCATTTTCGTATTGCTTTTGAGTCTCAATATATGATAGTGGACCGAAAAAGCACGTAATTAGGTCTATTCATTTTCTGTTAGTATCACTGTCTTCCATTTTACTATCATACAAATGATTATACAAAACGAAATAAAACTATACAATATCAAATAAATTGTGAAAAAATTCAAAGTATAATGAAGAAATGGAAATATTCTTTTTCATATGCATTAACTGAATCATTATCATATTTCTCAATAGATATTGAACAAGATTGAGATAATAAAGTGCATCTATGGTTTCTTCATCTACTCATAGTTTCATCTTTCTCGTTTTTTTCTATTCAATATTATGAATGCGATTATCGAATTAATTCAATCGCAATATGATAAACAAAAGCAGATCAAAAATTCTGACCTATTTCTAAAAATAATGTCTTTCTATTCATCAGTTTGTTTTATAGAAACAAAAGATAAATCAGTGTATTATTACATGATTACTTTCATGAAAACATATAACAAAAAACATGTGACTAATCAAATCTATTTTTGATATGAATGAATGAATGAATGAATAAACCTTTTTCTTCTTACCTATACAAATTATTGATGTTTTATTCAAACATATAGATTGACGCAATGATCTACTTTGTTTATCTCATATTATTTTCATTTTATTCGATGATTCACATTAAAAATAGATCATTTCTTTTTGCGGCATTACTTTCGAAGTAATATAAAAAGGAGCGAAAGTATCTGTGTGTATTAACAATTACATTTTATCTACTCAATAATCAAGTATTTATTATCAAAATAATGTTTCGTCAATCATCATTATTTTACACTTGTATTGCAATAATGATTATTGCATTGAATTGTGTGACAACTAATGCAGAATTTAATGAACAATCAAATCATAAGGAACTGTTAAAGAGCATATCAAAACGTCTTATTGGTGGTAATGTTAATTTAAATGTTTGTATTGATGCTGCTGTTGAACTTAAGGCTAAACTTCAACTTCGTGTTGCTGCTTGTGCTAATCTTATTGTTATTCTTCAAAATGCACATTGTGATGAAAGTTGTATAGCTGCTGCTATTGCTCTTCGAGCTGATCTTGAAGCTGATCTACAATTATGTGTTGAACTTGAAGCTAAACTTCGTCTCGCAGCTGGTATATCTATTAATATTGGACGTCGATCTGCTATTCTTCATGATTAGAAACAATAAGCGAAAAGTATGTTATTTCTTTAAAAGTAATACATTTTATGCGAAGACAAGTTATAATATCTCATCTATTTTATATTCTATTTAGTTTTGTCCACAATCGACATGCATTTCTGCTTCCATAATATACATCTAATTGACATTTTTCAACTTCATCCCTTTTTCTGCTTTTTATTCTTTTTTTTTGTTTTTGTAAGTCTTTTTTAATTAGTTTAATAAAATTATTATTCAGTAATGAAATCGATTATGATTCATTTTACATTGATTGTAAACTAAAAGAGATAAAGAAGAAAGTAATACTTTGAAAATTTGTTTTTCTCTTAGAGAAATGTTAACAGAGAATATGAAAGTTACCATTACAAATGTATTAGTGTGTGATTAATTGAGAAATGGATTAGTTACAAAATAGAGTAAATAGAAGCGCTAGATTATATCATTGCGATGGATGGAAGAAAAAGAGGAACGTAATATTTTCGAGGTGAATAGATAGTTGTACAAGAATTGATCGACATACTCTTTCTCACAAAGAATAAACTTTTTATGAATGTGCGTATTCAATTTTTCTATCTGCGGAATGGATCTTTTATCGTTCTCTTTTTTTTTCATGATATTAGATAATAAATCCAATATTGCGTTCAGCTGTATTATGACGCAAGTTGTGTTTTTTTTCTAATGTACAGTATACATTGTATATGAGATAAGAAAGAAGAGCTCGAAGCAATAAAGGAAGGTATGTAGCTGTTATGAGAAAAGAAGGAAACAATAATCAACGGAAGCGAAGAATATTCCAGCAAAAAAAGTAAAAGCTTTCTGTTATAACTATGATAATTGTTTTTGCTTTGTTTGTTTAAGAAGGAACATCATATTATAGTATGAAGGAATGAAAAAATACAGAAAACAGAGCCGGACACACATTACATTTAACCCTTTCTCTATGGAAAAAAGTAGAAGAAAACACTCTTTAATAAAACAACTTAAAATATAGGATGGTTCATCGGTGGGTCACATTACCTGAAATGTGTAAAATGTTTTTTGTTGCTCAATCATCAAAATAGTTTGAATGAGAGATGGCTCGTTACTAGATAATATGTAGTTATACTACTGGTTGAAATCATAATAGATATCATTGTACATAATACTTCGATGATAATCGAACCGACAAGAAAGATTAAAGAACAACATATTACATGTTTTTCAAAACTATTATGACGACCTTTATCTTTTCTTTCATAAATTTTTTCGTGCGAGATTTACTATAAATTACTTGAGGTATCAGCTCTACGTCGAATAGAAACAATTTCTTCTATTGTTAGAAATGACGGCATTTTCTGTAATTTGATAACCAATATTGGTTTAATAAAGAAAAATGATCCGTGTATGAATGTTAACTTTTTCTTTAAGTCCTTCCTACCTCTACAAAAAAGTCAATTTTTGTCAGAAATTTTGAAATTGATATAAGCACATGGGAAGATAGTCCGTCTTCAGATCTTTCAAAACAATATGAATTTCCTTTTGACGCATCATCTTTTGTAAGATTTTTGATAATTTTCGTGATGTACTACTCCAAAAACAGGCTTTTTTTAAAACGAAAAATCTTCTTCTTTTCCTCTTAGAAGAAAGGTTCGATAGAGTTTGTCCAACGCCATTCCACCACGATACTATATGATGTAAGCAATTTTTTCTGGTTTGAAAGTTCGTGTTTGAGGCTAGTCTGCCTCGTGGTTCTTTCTTTAAAGTTAGATCTTTCAACATTATATAAGAAACATTCTCTATATAAAAAGCACTATTTTGTGAAACACGATCTGAACGAGACTATTGAAATGTTTAAGAGTAGAAATTTGAACGCTCCCCTCCCCCTCTCCCCACAGACCGTAGGTGACACCATCACAGACAGGGACCGCTGGCGTCACAGATCATGACTGACGAACTCGGTGATCTTTGTCACAGACCATGCCCGACACTATATTAAAAAGCGTAATAGACCCTGTCCGAGACACTGTGAAAGACTACTATAGATTAATAACCGACATAATATCAAAAATTGTAACACAATGTGATCTGGTTTGCATCAAAGTTCATTATAAATGTGATATTTTACGCTCAAAATATTTATGTATCATGTTTTTATAAGAATTTATAGAACACTGATTGAATAGGTTTTTTTCTGCACCGTCATAAATTTATGTCAGAGACTGAAACGAAAAGCTCTTCTACAACATCTAGAATTGACATCTATTTTGAAAGCAGGAAAAACAATTATATCATGTTTCATATTTTGAATCCAGTTAGAGATTGCGTGACACAGATTTTTTGTTCATGTAAAATAATGTAAGCGTTCCATTTTCCAATAGAAATATTCATAAAATTAAAACAATGACATAAATCAGCTACAAATCATGATTTATCAGAAAAAATCGACTAGAAAATCACGATTTATCACAGAAATCGTGAAAAAAATCGAAGAAAAATCGGTACTTTAACGCACGATTATTGTTTTGATCAATCATGATTAACCACCGATGTTTTAACGAATGTGAGGACATGGATACTCCCATCTTCACCCTCACCTTCACCCTCAAGATTCCATGTTGCCCGACAGATTTCAATCATAGTTTGACTTCGTCATAAAACGTATATAGAATATTCAGTAATTCATTGAACAAAGAAAAATATCAAGATCTCTGTCACGTTTCAACCAAATAGAGTTGGCTTTTTTTCAAGATAACATATATGACAATGCCTGTGTTCATGGAAGGATGAACATCAGTATCTATAAACTAAGCAAATTATTCCTGCCGTTTCGATTAATTGAATAAAAAGACTTTTACTTCGACATATAAATAGACTAATATATCAGGACATGCTTGTGTTTATTTCTTACATCAAATGTGAGTTACGTTACACTGGTAATGCGAAATAGGCTTCTCTATTCAAACGATCCTGTGAGCGCCTCTCAATAGTGAAAAAAAAGAAAAAATTGAATGAATATAAAATTTCACAGTTGATTTTTTTTTGTATAAACATCTCAGGAACAAGAATAATCTAACGATATTAAATTAGCTTACACATATACTGTTCTGTGAAACCATTCGAATAATTTGCTACGTTTATAGGTATTGAAGAATATCATTGCATGAACACAGATATTGTCACATGTGTTGTCGTGAGAGAAAAAAGTCAGCTCTATTCGGTTGAAACATGACAGAGATATTGACATTTTTCTTTTTTCAACGAATTATTGATACTCTAAATAATCGATTTGGACCATATTTGTTCAATCGACACTCCTCCGAAGCGACTCTTGCGACAACTCGTTTTGTACAATTTCAAAATCGCTTTGAATTGGTTTATTACACAAAGTTATTTGAACACTTCATATGGGTGGTAACATGAATAATGATCTGAACAACTTCCTCTCTCACGGTATCATTATCTTGTAGGATATCATTCTTGTGTAACATCTTTTTCCTGTTCTCAGTCAAGAAAAGACAAAATCCTATTGGTCATAGTAAATGTGTGACATTATCTTAAGCTGAATGAATGACTATATCTGATCGAAGGAATATATTCAAAAGATTCATTCATTCTGGTTCACCATTCTCGGTCCTTAACTCAATTGCACTTCTTTCATATTCATTTTACTGCTCTCGTTCTCTTGTCATCTTTGTCAGCGATGTATCTGCCAATTGTAAATTCTGGATAAAATTAATTTTTCCATTGAAAGAAACATTTCGTGAAGGATTCATCGCATAACCACCATCATATAAACCAGTATCCGTCGAAATAGCATTTTGCTGTCCTAATAATCCATACTAAGTAGGTAATATACTATCTCTTCAATGTATCACTAACCATACGAACGATCATAAGATAGCTTGTGAGCAGTCGGTTCACCGATTAAAATCATCTGACAAAAAGAGAAAAGAAAAGGAATTTCTCGCTCTACTTGGATGTATAAACAAAATGACACAAAAAAAGCTTGTCAGCGCAGCTTCTTTGGGACTAAAATGTGGAACGCACATATTCATATAAGCTAGGAGCTCTGCTACTGTAAATTATTCATAATGTTATTACTTTACATTGATGGATAAATGTTTGCATCAAAGTTTTAGGTGAAAGAGAACAATTATAAACCACAACAATCATTTATCATATCGCTTCTGCTGTAACAGAACAGTGCCTGTAATATGGAATGTTTGCAATAGAACCCTGTCTGTAAGGGGGGGGGGGAGACGGGACCCAGAAAAATCTCGACTTGAAACTTACACTCATTATTTTTCTTCGAAAAACTATGTGAGTTCCACAAAAAGGGCACGGAAATGTATAAAGAGCACCGAATCATCAAGCACTTCAAGCGACTATTCAAATCCTTGGATCTTCATGACACACGTAGAGTTTCGTGTTCTCATCCTGCCGCATAAAAACACAAACCAATATATCAATATCTTACAAGTCCTAAACATCAATCTACAATATCCTTTATTTATTTATTTCCAAAAACAAAGCTACAAGGAATAGCAAAAGTACAAAACGCTCATTTCCAGCAATACCGTAAAATCAAACACATAAACTCAAACCGCTACGCTACTAATATGATGTACAAAGCAAAAAAAACTAAGGTTAAACAATCCAATAAAACCATTCATATAACATTGCGTCACCCATCACCTAAACTTAATTGCAAGAACCACTCAAACCACCGATACAATCACGCACTACGACATCATCAATTACAAAATCATTTCCAACGCCACCTCCTGCATTTGAAATCATCAATAAGACAATTGAGGATGAAGGTGCATAGAATGACATGCCATACTGTATCCAAGTCAACGTATCATATTCATCTATATTACTGGATGTTACACTAGCTAGTAAGGTATTATCGGCTGTAGCAGTTCGAGCTTCAAATCGAATATTTGGTTTAATCAAATTCGATCCTTTCTTGACAACATTTGCTGCATAGACAGAAAATTCATAACGTACACCAATGCACAAATTATTCACCGTAATTTTGATTATTTCATCAGCATTTTCATTGGCACCAATGATCATCATATATCCTTTGGTGCCATCTGTATTAGTATCTGGTGGTGTATGATCTAGTGGTCCCAACGAATGCCATACAGTATAATCATCAGGAACTGCATTTACGATAGAGAATCCACCATCCAACAAAGGAGGTGCATTCATTTGATTGTAAGTTGTAGTAAAACCCAAACTAACAGGTGTTGCTGTTGAATATTTGTTTGTACCATCACCAAATGTTAATGAGAAGCTGATTTTTGAATTTGCAGTGTCAGCAGCAGAACATAAACCAGAAGCGGCTGTATAGAAAACAATGAAATGTTATAAGTCGAGTTAAAATTTGAATTAAACAACAAGAAATTCATACAGACCTGGTGTACAAGGTGAAATAGATGAACCAGATGGACAAACACAAGTATTTTGTCCAACACATATTTGATCTGCGCTACATGCAGGTGTAGTACACGTGACTAGAATGAGAAAAACCAATTTCAGAATAACCTTGAACTTTTGTAATATACGAAAAAAAACAGGAATTATTCAATTAAAACCAATATATTTATTGTCATCGTGTTATCTTGCGAAAAAATTATGAGATTAGCAATACGATTGCTCTAACAAGTATGCGCTTCTTTAACCCTTCACCGTAGAAGAGTAACACAAATAAATGATCATATCGTACTGATTATGCATCTCATAACTATTAGATAGCAACAAGAAACAGAATCGCAGGCAGACACATTAAATTAGAATGAGACTTGAACTGGGAACTTTCCATCATTTTTATCTTTAATGACAAGTACTAAACTTACTATATTTTGAAATATGCCCATCTAATTATTAATGTGTGACTGATGTACAAAACTCTATTGATATGCTTTTTGTGATGAGGGTATTTGTCAATGAAAAATTTCAGCTTCTACAAGTTATTTGAAAAGTTAATCTTTTTTTGAAATTCTTTTCTAGTCTCAAACAATAGGCGATATCATCCTGATCTTTTAACAATGTTGTATCATGTACCATGCCATTTTGTTCCAGATAAAATAAATTGATTCATCATTCAACTGTTCAAGATCAAGCATAAATTTACTCATGAGATTGCATGGAAAAGACTCTTTATTTTGAATCTGTTAGTATTTTTACCCTGTTTTCATCTTCTCTTGTTCTGCTTTTTACTCTTGTACGTAGTTATAAAGGAAATACGAGATATCGTCTTCTTCGCACTACAAGTTGGACGAGTAGAGAAAAAAAATACTGGCAGTCTTCATTATGCTGTCTATTGCTACAGGAAAGTCTCGAAAATAACGACAACATTAGGAGCCATTTTCACGCAATCTCGAGACTAACTTCATGCTTGACTCTAGACAGTCGAATGATCAATTAAAAGATTTTATCTAAAATCTTTAAAAAAAAATGAAGACGATATATTTTATTGTTTAAGAGTAGTGGAAAATTTAAAAAAAACGGAGTCACTTGTCAAACACCTTGTATATCCTAATCGTTTCGATCTGATGTTTTCGACGCAACTAAATATCATGAGACAGTTTTATTCTCTGTCTTTAGGATTCGACATCATTTGTCGATATTTCTACCCATGTAAAAGTAAAAAGGCATTGAACGGAATAGTTTCTGAAATTAACGTCAAAACTGGAGTTAAATGTTAATTTAACGGCGTCATGCGTCAAAATTTTCATGATGAAAGATTGTTATTTTTCATGAATTTGTAGAAAGGCATTAAATTTCTCACGACTTTTCATGCGTGATTTTCTCTTTAACGATCACTAACGCGTTATACATTGTAAGATATTGCGTATGTTTTTACCCATGAAATTTTTTAAACACGTTTTATGGAATATTCTCGTTTTCTCTAACATTATCCTATAAATGATCGTTAAATATTTCATGTATTTTTATGCGTGAAATATTTTAACGAATTTTATTGAATATTTTCATTCTTAACTAACTTTATCGTATCAATTATCGATAAGAATTACAAATATTTTTTCACATGAGATATTCTAACATGTTCTATTGAATATCTTCATTTTTAACTAAACCTATTGTATTAATCGTCGTTAAATATTGCATGTTTTCATGCGTAAAATATTTTAACACATTTATGAGATTTTTATCCAGCTTTCATCAAATAGTAAAAATACCGAAAGATAAATGTCAACAAAATTGGTGGCAATGTTGAATGTAAAAATATCGAATATAGAAATTCTGAAAGCATATATGACGAGTGAGTAGGGGAGAGAAGGTACCGATACCGCTACCCGTTGTCTCATAACGGTAACTGATAGCGGGAAACTTTTATCACTAGAAGAGAAACAACATTTGTAAAAAATAATAATATTTTATCACACTTCCTGAAACGTTGTCACAACCAACGAATGAAAAGCGCGACATGATTAACTCATCATAGGTCATGTATTGGGTAGGCATGCACTAATCCCCGAAAATAGACAGGAAATCTCGGACTCAGTAGTTTCCTTGCACGCTGATTCTCGGTAACTGGAATCCGGGAATAGTTATTGACAAATAACTCGTTCTTGTGGGCCACTTCTTCCGCTTTATTAAGAATCATAATCTCAAAATTCACTCTCCCTTTTCACATTTATCTCTGAACGCTGTTTCATTTTTTGCAATAGGAGAAAGCAATTCTCTAGATGCAACAGAGATCTTCAAGTACTCTATCATGGAAGTGCCCTTTGGTCCTCATGTACGATATTATACCTAGGGATAGCACTTTAGCTTTTCTATTATTCGAAAAACTGTCCAATCAGATGGCAGCAAATTGTCACTACCTTATGCAATTGATAACCGAGGGAGGTTCTATGAGGACTTTTGTAGAGCTCTTCTGATAACCTCAAATGGGTCTGAACAACCCTATGGTGTGTCCTTATCTTCATAGAAAAAAGATGGCTCGAAATCTGATTGACTGTTACCGACGAGTTTCAGCCAATCAGATTTCGAGGCGTTTTTTTCTTCATGACGATAAGGACGAAACGTAGGGTTGTTCAGGCCAGTTTGTGGTTATCAAGGGTGCTCTACAAAAGTCCTTATAGAATCTCCGACGGTTATCAACTACATGAGCGAGTGGTAGTTTGCTACCATCTGATTCGGCAGTTTTTCGAATAGTAGAAAAGCTAAAATGTCATCCCTATGCATTATATCGTAATTGAAGACATAAGGGTACCCCAATAATGGAGTACGTGAAGAACTAAGGTTACGTCCAAAAAATTTCTTTCTACGATTGGAGAGAATGAAACACCATTTAGCGATTAGGGCTCGGTACATGCTTACCCAGGTCGAAAACTCGGTGGCCCGGATTCCGATATGGATTTAATCGGATTTTTCGACAATTCGACGAAAGCCTTCGGAATTCAGTCAGAATTTAGTCATATTCACTTAGATATTTTATCGAAATCCTGTGTTACTGAGTTGCTATTAACTTGCGATAGAATTCTGCCGGTTTGAAAACGATCCAATGGAATCAGATGGCTCTGCTTCGTCTTGGATATATATGGCCTATGATGACCTATGATTGCTCCTCTTATAAAGATAAGGTGCATTAATCGTCTGCCGGTCTACATTTGTGAGCTCTGATAACGTTTGAACGAACTGCATAAAGTATTATTACTTCTGAGAAATGGTTTTTATTTCATAGTGCCCGATGTTTTTCGTTACTAGTTACCGTTACCCATTATCAGAATGGTAACGGTAACTTCCCTCCCATAGTTTTATATAAAAGATTTTCGAAAAAAATCTCCATTTCTTCCATCGTTCTGCAGAAATAATAGGATATATAAGATGTATACATGTAATTAATCATAAGCTGAATACTTCAATTCATAGCTCTTTTTATATCCACATTTACATGATCATATGCATTTTGAACACATTCTTCGCACCCAAGAGATAAAAAGTTACTTTTAAATAAAAATATTACCCATTGAACCATTTTACAGAAACTTATTTGGATTTGAACAGTACTAGAAAAGGAAAAAATAATCATCTGGGCTATGTATAGGACTACAGATCTGAGATCCTTCTATCTAACGCATATGTCAATTTCTAAAATTCATTGGGACTACATAGCATTATTGTGCATTTTTCGAAATGATTTATTAGAAAGGATTAGTCAGACAATGATTTCACCTTGCATAATATTAAATCAAAACACGTCCTAGCTCAGTCTCATTCGACTGGTGAAAACTGCAGGTCGCTAACTGTTGTCGTTCTTGAGATATTTGTCTTACATCTATCCTTATTTAATTCTGGCGTCGACAATAGAGGAAATAGTAGGTTTTCAAACGAGTAACATGTTAATAGGAGGAAGTTGGGTACGCTATATACAGCTAACCAGTATATTTTCGCTGATAGGTTTTTTAAGTCTTTTTCGACAAAAGTATATGAGTATTCGACACGGATTTATTATAGTAGATATATTTATTGACTTGCTTCAGATAGGTTCAACTCTTGTCGTTGTTCTCTACATGCCGTCAAAAGACTGAGTCGAAAGTTTTTTAACCGAATGGTTATTTGCATATTGATGAACATTCTGGCCGATGGTGAAAAAGAACGACGCTTCGCCAAATATCTATTAATAGTTTAGATGTGGGTTGGCGTCGAGTGCCGAAAACATGGTCTACTTATATTAAGTAGTTATTCATGTTTTCTGTGCTATAATATATCAGAGGACTCGTTCTCAAAAGTTGAGGTGTCGGCTGGTCGAGCAATATCAAAGCTCACTGAGATTCAGGTTCATACAAGGAAACACTTAAGAGGAAAAATACGATCAATATAGTTATATCTAGGGAGAAGACATCTCGTTCGTCAAATATAGATTACCCCGCGGACGTGGGCGCTGTGGTGACCGTAGATATGGGTTGCGCGAATACGTGTTTAAGTAATTATCATCGTCGTCTTCTGATGAGAAATCATAATTCGCAGGATCGTCGGTTTCTTCACGTAATTTTGGCATTGAGGACCAGCGATAATTAATACGAATGCCGCTTGTGTACACACCGTTAGCAAGATTCATTCTGGGTATATTGGGACCAATCACTAAGAATTCATGAGAAATTTCGAGAAATATGCTCAGAAGAAGAGATTTTACATGTTATTGGGCGATAAAGAGTTGTTATATCGATTACATCTATCGATCTGCCACTTCTATCAAGCTTAACATAGCCTGAAGCTAGGAGTTTCGCCACAGAGAAAACATATTCATTATTGGTGACTAATGCTGGTAGGATGTAGGCTATGAAGAAATAATATGTGACTAATTATGCTTTTTCAAGAGAATATCACTCACCATTTCCCGATCGTGAATAGATCAAAGTTTGTTGGGTGCGTCGATCCTCATAAATCCGAGTGTTTGGCGTGAAACGCACAAGTCGACTGGTGAATGCTAGAACGAATGCTTTTTTATGAATAAAAAAAGAATCAATCTATGGAAACAAACGAAGTCGATAACGTTGATAGCGAGCAACTGGAATACGAAACGGTTTTAAGGATCGTGGATCGTTGTCATATCTTGATCGTCGGATGTAAAGGCGCATGTGACCAAATTTCACGGGTGACCCAACTCTCTGTTTTCAAGAAAAAGTTTATTTGAGAAAAATGGAAGGAACACTTACGCGTTTTACTCTAGAATGATATATTGCTTTGTCTCCAACATGGCTGCGATTAAAGGGTTCTTCTTTCGACTGCTCTCCAGCCCATTCTGAATCAAATGATTTCCCTATTGGATAGAATAAGAGAGTTGTGTATTGAAGAATATAAATTTCGAATATATTGTGGTCATACTTACACATACGTTGGTGTTGAATGTTGTGAACACTATGTTTATATAGTTTTCCTATAAACAAAAGTGAAATAGATATACTATCAAGATAGTATGAAAATAAAAAAATTGTACATCTCAGATGTTACGTCGATGAATTCCGAAAATCTTCATTGAGCATCTTATCTTTTTCTTACACACAAGGTATTATAAAGTTGCATTCATCAATAAATCGGTATGCGTCTCTGTTATTGCTCAAGCTTAACCTAATTAACTGTCCTTATTAGAAGGAGCTGACTTGTAAGTTTTTTTCACTATGAATTTTATGGAACTTCTCGTCTATATTTAATCAAATTTCTGCTGATTATATGGACTTTCAACTGAAATAGTCCATCACTGTTACTTCATTAGCATTCTGTTAGATATATTTTCTCATGTAACAAATGTGTTAATGTCGAATTAAATGAGTAAAAACTATGACATAGTTTGGTGCTCTCATTTCGTCAATTATCAAAGGTCACGTTGTGCTAGAAAAATCTACTCTTCAAAACATACTGACAAATCGATTTATTTGAACATTATTGAAAAAATGTTTCTAGAACATCAATGACGAACGCTTACGATATGAAGTTTATAATAACGCCTGAAAATGAATGAGATGAAGGAAAATTCATGCTGTACTATTTTTTCTAGAATAAAAACTAAGAGATGATATTTTGCTAAAATACCAAAAGCAGCGTAGAGAAAGAAAATGGTAGATTTCATACAAGTCTTCGAGAGTAGGAATATTTTTAAAAGATTTGTCCGTTCTGAGGAATGTTTTCTATAACTTAATCTCTGCTGTGAAATAAATTTTTATCGGTAATTTAAAGATTCATAGAAACCCGCATCTGCTTTTGAACTATCTTAGAACATTTTCTGAGGCACTGAAACCTCGATTGTATTGTTTCAAATTAATATCATGAACAAAGGCCTTATGATGCTCTACATTCTGAAATGTTCTCATTAATACAAGAACTACAACAAAGAACTATGCTATATTAAAAAAGTTTAGATCGTCAAATGAGTTTTATTTTATCCCTTTTTTAAGGAATACTTACATCAAATACTCTACTATAGAGCCATACATGTCATGAGGATTGTCACGTATGGGAGCGATCTGAGTTGAAATCTTGATTGAGACTGTTATTCGACACGACTTTGGGATATCTCATCGATCAATATCATGATCCGAATAATTTTCTTATGAAACTTGCAGAAATATTTTATGACAAACCAGATCGAAGAGGACGGCTTTAAACGGTGGAAAAAACGATAGAAAACGGCAAAAAATGACGTCAAAACGTCGCCGTAATCCAGGCACCCCAGAAATGTATAGAAATAAGACGAAAAACGGTGGCCATTTCCCAGTGAACAATGGTCTATAAAACGGGACGACAATATACGGTGAAAACTAATGCCGTATTGCACCGTATTGTAGCCGGTTCCAACGGTTGGAATTGACATTCTGAGAAATGTATAGAAATCTTATTTTAAGAAGTAGCTATTATAACAGGCGTCCCAGAAAGAATGATCCTGTCAATACCTTGAGGATATTCTTTATTAATATTTGTCTGTTCGGACATTATTTTTTTTTATCATAAGAAAGTTTTTGAGATTCCCTACAAAACCCACATGCGGCTAGACTCTAAAACGGTTTTAGATATATTCGAGAAATATGACAAAAGAAGACATATAGAAAGCTGTAAAGAGTAACGAATTGACCATAATGCATAGCCACACATTGTATCTCACTATTTCATTACTTATGCTATTCTATTAAAAAGACAAAATATATTAAGAGAATCGTCGTAAAAAGCTGTACAATTTACATAAGATCGATTATTTTATAGTTACACTTTATGTTTTCAAAAAAGACAAATGTTTGAGAGAACAAGTTTTGGCCATACTAAAGGATATATCTTATTGCTAAAAGATGAATTGATTTTTTACTCAGCTCGTTTCATATTTTTGTTTTGTAAATTGTAAAACTTCTCACGCTCCATCTTTTTGTATAGTTTATTTTTTGTTTAAAAAAACATATCAGGTACTAAAAAGATGAAATAAGAAAAAATGAATTCATCTTGTAGAAAGAAAAACTATTTCCGCATGATCAACATTTAATAGCTTAAAATTCTGTCCATTTTCAAGGTAAAATATGCAGCTATAAAATGAGCGGTCTTGTGTGAATTGTACAGCTTTTTACGACAAATTATTGGATGTATTATGTTTGCCTAACAGAATAAAGTAAGTGATGGAAAAACGAGATGCAAATGTCCGACCCGTTATTTTTTTCAGCCTTTCGTATGCCTTTCTTTTTCATCATTTCTCAATATATATCTAAAACTGTTTTAGGATCTAGTTGTATATGGTTTTGTATAGAATCTCTAGAGCTATCTTTTGATAAAAACATAATGCCCGAATAGACATACATTAATAAAGATATTGTCTAAATTAGCTATTCTGTCCCAGCTTACTCAAATATAATCTAACTTGATAAGCACTCATTGATCCCCCCTGCCTTAGAGTACTCTTAGTAAGTTTAAATGTGGTCGGAAACGTTACCTTGTTCTTCAACATTAGTTGTAGTCTTTTCATTTCGTTTGAGAGATGGTTGTAATAGTACAAAGCATGTACTAATAGTAATCAACAGTGCAATCGAAATGTAAAGCAATTTATTCTTGAATATAGCAAGACTCGATTGTCTTTTGGAGCTATAAACATTGATACTAAATTGAATGTCATTTAATACTAATGTACAACACTTACTTTGATTGGACCTTGATGTTTTGTTGAGTTGTTTCTGTTAATAGGTCCTTCGATATATTATCCATGGTACTATTTCTTTCTGTTGTTGATTGACCTTCTTCTTGCATACCACTCATTGTATTAAGTTTAATCTTTATTATAGAAGATTTTTCGTCGCCTTCTTCCATTGTCATGAAGCCGGAGTTCGTAATCAGAAATGGTCTTGCCACTTGATACTTGTAACAGCTATTTCAAAGATTGAAATTATCTGTGTATCAACATGAGTTCAACTTCGTAAAAAAGAGATAGTCAGCGACTAATCCCAACATAATCATACATCTGAAGGAGGGTTGCTAGCAAAATCCTTACAAATGCACATATTCGGAGAGAATGCAGATGTGTTCATCTTTTATGGAACAACGGAATCTAATGAATAGTTAGACACTAACAACTGCACAAGATTATAGTACTCATGAATTTTCACTCTACAAGAAAGCTCAAAAAGTGTCGCATTTTGTAACTCTTTTCTTCAGTTTGATTAATGTAAAATTTCTATAGATCTATTTATACATTTCATAAACCATTCTTAAGATTTTATCCTGGTAATAACGATTCGATGGAGCAGGACTTTCAAAGACTCATCTATAGGATGTTTCGTGTGCTTATTAGTGATTCAAATATTGCGATCATAATGTGAGACGTATCTATTCCATTTTCCATGATTTTTTCATAAGATACGACGTATCAATACGCACTGAATACTATCTTCAACAACTTTTATTTACTACGGAGACAATACTTGAGTATTAGGGTCAATTCAGATAGTTTTAGAATTTACCTGGGATCCTGTAATGCACAGGCAAATATTCTCAATTATTGGGGAAGCATGAGACATTTTAATCAATTTAATAATTAATAGACGAGCACGGCTTCATGATTATTCCGAGAACAATTTGTATAGTATTCACATAAAGCGTAGTTCTCATTGTGCGAGGAACATTAATGGTCAAAACAAAAGTCTCTACAATGCTGATTGAATGCGAGCAATAGATAGCACATACAGTCACACCTGTAAATAAGATTCGTTTCTCGATTGTTTTTTTGACTATTTGTCACCTTGGCATGACAATTTTCACACTAGGAATGGAAAAAAAACAGTGATAGAGATTAGATGCACTTTGAGAATATCCGCTGCAACACGCTAAAATGCTAGGAAAGCAAACGTATCAGATATAAGAAATATGAGGATACAGGAGTTGTACCAATTCTAGGAGTGGTTGAGGCGGTCGAGATTATAGATGTAATTACGATTGTAAAGGTGGCTGGTATTATCGTAGTCTTAGCGGATATAGGAGTTATCGGATATATAAAGGTATAAGCAGTACCGAAGGTATAAGAAATATACGAGGTTTAGGTGATATAGGAGGTATAAGAGATTTAGTAGACATATGAGATGTAGGAAGCATAAAGGTATAAGAAATATAGATGTATAAGAGATGTAGGAGATAAAGAAATATAGGGAGCGTACGAGGTGTAGGGGATGTAAGAGCTATAGAAGGTGTAGGGGTATAACAGTTATATTTTGGAAGTCTTAACGGATACCGCGTATATTCTAGGAGCAAGGTTTGTAAAAGAAAACATATGCATGCTATTTCTGCTAGGCCTCCTGTAACTTATATAACCTGTATGGCTCCTGAATCTCCTATACTTATATATTTCTATATCTTTTACCCTAGAACATAATTAGATTTCCGGGGATATTCTACGAAAACATTATATGATGATCAATATTCAACATGGGTCACTTTTTCCTTGACCCGACCCGATGCAGGACCAAACCTTTTTTTTACTGATCCGATCTGAGGTTAAAGATAGTTTTTTTGACTAATTAAAGCAAATTTTTTAAGTCGATAACAATCGTTCCAGTGAATCTACACAATTCTCTCAGTTATTCGAAATGGAGAAACCATTAGCTCATCTAAAATAGCTGTTTATTTCATAGAAAGTATGAAAGCAGTCAATTTTTTGTGACCTCACCTGAGTCGGACACTAATGATGGCATAGTTATTCATTTATTCTTTCGGTGTCACTTTTGTCATTCTGTTGTCATCATTCATATGGAAACGGTTCGCCTATTCGATAATGGTATAGTTCTAGAGAACGAAAGAAAAAAAAAAGGAAAGAGAAGATTATCCCAAGCAGCACAACATAATGACATCTGGAGGACGCACGAGACGATATTGGATGTTCTAGTCTAAAAGAGTTATCTTAGCTAACGTCTGATATTGTGTATAATGTTGTTACACAACCTTCTCTATGTTAATCATATTCTTTTTCTTCCTTGTGTCATGTATTCGTGCTTTGTAGTTTCTCTCGCTTTATCTCTCTGCCTTTTTCTCTGCGTTAAGTGATACGATAGATCGTACAAGCAAAGAACATATTCAGTTCTCGTTTATCAAGACAACAAGAAAGAAATCGAGTCAAGAAACAATTGTTCTGAAGTAGTTGTATTTCTCAAAGTTGTACTGTGTGTGTATTATAATCTGAAACCGAGTGTTATTAATGTAGCTTGTAGATCTATTATCAATAATTCAAGATCATTTGACGTTGCTGAAATACACTTTATTGCATGTCCTTCGCTTGTACATGAATCTCTTTCATTTGCGAACAAGAACACTCTCAAGCAAGAATCTTCATTCAACTCAATTCGAAATTTTTCAACATTGCTATTCGTAGAACTTGTGTGTGACAGAGAATTATTGTGAGTCATAATATATTCTTCCTGATGTCTCCATATGAATAGTGACAATAAAACTACAAAAGTCAATAGATGACTATGTCTCTTTGTTTTTTCCTATCTTTACTTATTTTAAATCGTACTTCATCCAATAATGATATCTCTAGTGATCAACTAGTGGATCGCGTTTTTAACTTCTTTCAAATCTTATACGAAAAATTATACTTACGTTGTATAGGAATTATCTTTATGTCGATCAGATTCCCACCGACAGCTGAGTGAATATTGTAATATTGAATCGATGCAGAAAATATCTAAAATATAATGAAGCTTAAGATAGAATGTGAAATAGCTGGAGGTCGCAGCAAACAACATGGCCCAGAGAACATAATTCTAGTTAAAAATATAGAATGCAACGAAAAAGAATCGATATGAAATATGTTAATTAACAAAAACTCTTTAATGGAGAACAAATCCTTCTTTGTGCGATGCATCGAATGATATTTCTGCTATAATGTATTCAACTGATATACTATGGTCTGATACTCGTGATTTGGGATATTTTTGACCTGGCACGCGTTCCCTGAATGTACATCATCTATCATATGTTTGTTTTCTTCTTACTTTCTTAATATAGATGACCTAAAAATTTCCTCTAATATGTTCACTTTGAGTTTTGATTTGGAAATTCTCATTTTTGCACATACTTCTTCAGGATACCGCTTGATTACACGGATATTGACTGCTTCCTTCAATTTAGTGTGTTTTCGATACAATTAGGAATCGATTTATTTTTTTTATTCCAGAACAAATCATTCTTTTCTTTATCGGACTGCCCACTTTTCAGCTTTCTCAATAAACTAATAATACTTCTACTATTTTTAACAACACTTTTTCATATCATTTTTGGTCTTCTCCTTAAATGATTGTGGTGCGTTGGAAACATGATACATTTTAACTTTAATACCATCTGGTAGAGTATTGATTTCTCAATTGAATCAATATAACCTGATTCTAGCTTACTGATGTTTGTGCATAAATTTCAAATTATATAACTATTAATAACAGCTGCTTTTGATTATTGTAACAATAATGGTTACGAGACTCAAAACAAAAATTAAAACGTAATTGTTCTTCACGAATAGAAGACGATATCACTCAATACTTTGTGTAAACATTGGCATCAGGAATATTTTCATTACAATAACCGATTCGCAGCAATCAGATGTATTTTTAGACAGGTACTCTTTTTAAGTTAATTGTCATGATGATGATAGAATTTTTTGAAGACTCTTAAAATTTCAATAAATTCTCGGACAAATTGGCAAATGAATCTAGTAAAAACATATTGTTTGATAAACAAATCAATGATCTAACGATATGTATAGAAATAAATAAAGTCTTAAGTTATTTGAAAAAATAGCAACACGAATATAACAGTTCAAACTAACGTGATAAAACTGTACGTATTCTCATCTTTTGTTGCCGTCGACACTTTCTCAATGCATATAATATCGGGATATTTTTGTATCAATATACAAGTCTCTATATGTGTTAATTTGTTGGCAATTCTTTCATACATGTGACATTGGATATTTTTGTCCTTAGAATACATGTCCTGAATACTCATCAACTTTGATATCTTTCTTTCGACACATATACATTGGATGTGCTTGTTATCAGAAAGTCTTTTTTGCTAGATTTAAAAGTATTAATGGCAAATGAAAACTTTATCGTTGAAATCTCCAAATATTTTATAACAATTATCCATATTATAATGGAAAATGCATATCAGAACGCGAGATATGTACACATTCATTCACCTCTCTATGCATTTTTTTTTATAGTGTTCGGACCTGACCTCTATTGTTATTATTGTTTGTCCACTTATATTATGACACGTTGTCATTTTCTATGTTTTTCTTTGTTGTTTATCCTTCTTCTACATCTAGTTTTATGAAATAAACAGTCAGATATCACATGTAATGAACTCATGTGCCTTATATAGATCCTTCCTTTAGTAGCGTAGTGTCTTACATATAGAGACACCAAAAAAGACATTAATTCATCCACAAATAAACACTCTAAACTTTTCCATTTCATTTGTTGAATATTTTATCGCTCAGTAGATTAAAAGATCATTGACGCTTGATACCGGTACTGTTGAGTTTAGAACACAAACCAAAACAGAGAAAATAGAATAAATTGATAAAGAAGCAGCACCCATATGACAGAACGAACAAATACATGTTTGGTAGAAGAAGATAGAGATGAGAAAATATCCGATAGAACAAAAAAAGAAATATTGTATAGAAAAGAAGATGGAACCATAAAGCGATAAAAAACAAACAGAAAAGGTCAATCAATTATACATATGATTCTAATTACGAAAATAGTGTTAAAATTCTATTGAATTCTGAATTATCGATTGATGGAACCTTCATAAGTTAACATGAGGGACACACACACCATTGTATATATGTCCCAGGCAAAATTAGTCTTTAATATTAGATGCGATTGTTTCAATTCTTCGTATTTTTTTTCAATAATAATAATAACAAATACGAATTTTGATTATATATATAAATCATCTTTTTATATATTAGAATAAACAACAATACGCTATTTATTTCTATCATCTGATGCACGATTAATGTAAAAATGATTTTTATAGTTTCTTCAGACAATGATTTACGACAACATTTCTACAAACAGATAGATTGGCACATCAATTCTTTCAATATTAAATTTAGATAAAGGGCTGATATAACACGATCTATAAGTGAGAAAATTATTGACATATTATTAAAAATGGAAAAATAATACTGTTGCATGAAAATATGTATGATGTGTTTAAAAAGATTCATATTGAGACTGTTCACAGAGGTCGAGATAAATGTTTCGATAATTTACTAAGTAACTATAACTGCTTTAATGGAGATTTATTACAGATATTTATAAAAATTCGTTCATCTTGTCAAAAAAGAAAATCATTACAAAAACCTGTGCTTTCAAAACTGATTATTGCAATACGTGAGAAACATTGTGATAACGGTTCTCATCAGCATTAAATTGAATGAAAGAAAAAAGATGAAAAATGTACTTCATTAGATTTACCTTTTGATTTGATGTTTCGATTTTTGTACATCGTTCAAGAGCATTCAAAAGTTACATCATTTTCTTTTTCCTGTGAATCCATTTTTGATACTAACTTATTCAAACTACAGTAGCGGCGTTTTATAACCTTTATACGTGCAGCTTTTATACATAAATAAATGTGAAAACCTTGGATTTAAATTCAAGTGTTGAGTGTCTCCAAATCTATTCACATTCTACAGAACATTTTCGATATCACAACTCTCTCAAGGGAACCCTATTCAATTTCCTCAATTTTCGAAGAACAACTCGTCGAAGTATTCTGAAACGCTCAAAATGGACAGACCTTCAGGTGCGGAGCAAAAACTGTTCTAAATTAAAAATTTTCAAATACTTCCTTCAATTTGATATGAGAACTGCAAGGGCTAAAAATGATAGAAACTTCTTCTCCACCTCTCACTACTGCAGAAATCGAAATTTCATTATCCATTAACAAAATTATTTTGTGATAATTTCGACCAAATAAGGGTGCGCATTTTTCTCTTCGAAAAGTGTTATATCGTTCGCTCCACACACTCAAAATACTGGTAAATTTCGAAAAAACAGGGGTCTTTTTACTTGGTCCAAGTTTTGTATAAAGTGGCTAAAATCCACCGTGACACTATTTCTCGATGCGAACGACAAATGCGCACTCCGATTTAACTCAAGTTGTCTTTAAAAAGGTTTCAACTCAATTGGTCGTAGTGTCTCGAACAAAAACGGTAAAACTTAAATTTTTTCTTCAAAAGTTTGTTTTGAGAGAAACGAAAAAACAAAATTCAATTATATGCCTTCTCTAACATAAATTTCCGTTCTTTTCGAGCTTTTTCGACATTACAAGACAGATTTCAATTCTCGAAATATGCTCAGTACGTGGAAGACGCTTCAGAGTATACAGTTACTAAAAAAGCTTTCAGCGCAATCCCTAGGAGATTAGAAATGTGAAATGCGATGGACCTACTGACACTATAAAAGTGAAAGTTCGGCGGTATAGTATCGCTTGTGATGATGCAGAGGCTACCATCAACTCTCTGTTACAAGCATTGTTGTTTCTCATGTATCTGATGAGCCGTTATTAATCTTTTTGAGGCGATGGGTTCCTCCGGTGAGACCCGCCAAATTTTAACAAGATATCGAATGGGAAAACGCTTTCTTCTCCATTTTTCTGAAGCATAAGGTTACACATAATGTGTCATCTGCTCTGCCTTCTCTATTATTTAAATCCTTTCTTGCCTAGCATGATGCTTCTCGTTAAAACAATCGAGACAAAAGAATTTCTCACAATCAGAACAGAAGGTTTCTAGTTTTTTTGCTGTCGCATTGCTTGTTTCTCATGATTGTTGTTGTCTGATTTTTTCTCATAGCAGCCAGCACAACACCTTCCGACATCGTGGTCAAATTCTTCTTTTTCGTTAAGCTAGTGATCAGCAGGTTTGCGCTTCGTTTGACTTGTTGACTGTTGTTTCGGGCCATGTTTTAGATTCTCGAATGGTGCATCATGGAGTAATGATTGCACCAGACTTTCACGAAACTGCAACATAGTTATATTGCTTAAGCTATAATTTTCCTTGTAAATTAAATAGGCATTAACTACTGCCGTTCCAAATATTAATTCAAATGCTACCTTTTGATGTCCTTTTACAGATCACTTGAAGCATGTAGAGTATGCTGAGAGTCAATTAGCTAAATCTTTACATTGTTTTCCTTCATTATAATCGAAAACAACTTGTGACTTCATGATACATTCATTTAACTTATTGATTTTTCTCGTGTCCATCACAATTTCTCAATCCAATGGCTTTGTGAATGTCATCAAGACATCTCTTTTATCTTTTCACTTGATCAATTTGATGCCATCTTTGCTCTGGAGTCCATAAGCTTCACCACGCTTGAGCATACCATCCCAATAGATCATGTATTAAATCCATTATAACTGTTTGAGTATGTCCATGATTCGTCATTCACTTCTGCTTGCCAGCATAAGCCATAAAATTCCAAGTATATCTATTTGTGCCTGATAACTTGTATATCTTAATGTCATATTTGTGTGATTTGTCCAAAATGTACTGTTTGAAGAGAAATCTGCCTTTCCATGGTACTATCATTTCGTCAATAGTAACAGTTGAGCCAGAAATGTTTAACCAAAATAAATTTAGCTTTCAATAAATCAAGAAATGGTTTTAACGTGAACAATATGTCTTGATCTGCATGCTCCTTTTCATTGCTTGAAAAATGATAAAATTTTAGAAGTAATTCAAATTTATTTCTCGACATTATATCATCAATATTGTACGCTAATTCTACAAATCGCGACTATATTGATCAATCAAATAATTAAAAATTTGAAGATAATAATGCATACATAATGAAGTATTTTGTTTGCAAATAACAGCGTAACAATACTTTTCAGAGCTACTAGTCTAAAAAGAAAGAAAGATATGGGTAGTATAGTAATGTCATAGGAATTTGATTTCCATCAGCAAAAGTATTTAGTTACTTTCCAAGTATTTTTATCGATTCCTCTATCAGTCTCAAACAAATATTTAAGTTATTAACTGGAATGTTAAGTACCCATCCATGTAATATCATGGATATCTAGATATACTTAGCTTGTGGCAGCTAAAGTTGTTCGATACGTGAATTGAAGTACGATCACAAAGATTATTACCTAGCGAACAATACTTCATGTGTGAGGCACGTGATTTTGTTGAAACCTCTTCCCTATATTAAAGTTGTATACAATTTCAGAATTTCCTACAACCAAAGTCGTAGTTTGTTAGAGCTTATTTTGCCTTAAATTATACTAATCGTATACTCTCGTGAAACAACTGATCATCAAAAACTCTGTATTCATTTATTCACTAGACAGAATTCAAAGAAAGATTCCTGCTTATTTGAATTCATTTGAACAGGACCAGAGTCGAACTTCTGATATTTTATTCAAGAAAAAATCAGAAAAGAAAATCTGTATCGAAACCTGTTAGATATTTATCACAACAAGGGAACTATGAAAACGTTTTTCATTAAATCTTTTACTTCCACCTATGGGTAAAAAATTGCTATCACTTTGATGGAGTTTCGGTTTGTTCACTATTAATTATTCGAGTTCATCGTTTTCATTTTCCCATACTTTTATCCATTGATATTTGTATATCGAAACGCTTTAATATAGACAAATTTTTTTTTTTAGAAATATTAGCTTGTTAAGTTTTTCGATTCGTAATAGCGTTGCATGATGTAGAGATTTACTAATGCACAAATGAAAGAAGGCATTGCTTTCTATTAGATAAGATTATGTTTGAAAAAATTTGGAATTCATCCAAAAAGATTTTGGCGGCTTCGGAACAGATTTGTACATCTACAAAAGCTGATAATATAAATTGTAAAGTTTTTTAATCAGATGAAAATGAATTAAAAATGCGTATATATTATAAATCAAAAGTTCCAAATAAAAAGAAAATTTATTAAGTAATTGTTTTTGCTACTTCTTCTTTGACTTTCTTCATAAATTCTTCCTTATTTGAAGAATAAAGATTAGCTGCTTTTTCATTGGCTGGTTTATCATCTACGGATGGATTTGCTATCATTGGAGATATTGATGATAGAATAGGACCTAATGCTGATCTTGGAGACCATTGATTTGCACTATCGCCATTTACGCTAATGCTTCCATCTTCATAAACATTAGGATGATATAATGGAGGATTGAATCGAATTTTTGGTGGTTTAAATGGAAATTCAGGTGGAAATTCGATTAAAATTGGGAATTTTCCACCTTCATATGGACTATCTCGTGGTCCATGAAATAGAGCACTCCAAACTCTTACATCTGCTGCATCAACTTGTTTAATATCAGTAATACCTTCAGGAAGATCATTTTGTAATGGTTCTATTTTACGAATAATAGTATTCATCTGATTTATTCCTGGACCTGCCATTATGCTTTAAATCTAAAAAGATATTTTCTTATTGAAATAAATATTCTCTACTTTTCATAAAAACTATTTATATATGTATAATAATATTACGATGTAAGATAAAAATCTTTTCTTTCTTTAGTTAAGCCTATTCTATGTTATACAGGGCTTTTTACATGTTTCGTTTGAGAAAATACAATCTATCTCTCTGTACTAAGGTGCACTTACTTTTTAAACACTATCTAAATATGATGTCTACAACTTTTTACAGAATATCTTAACATGATCTCGATAACTTTTTAGAGACTATACACTAAGGTAGTATCTGTAACGTTTTTAGAGTTATCTCGAGATGATATATGACTCTTCCTAGGAGCTATCTTGAAGCGGTCTCTGTTTAATATTTTTGGTAGTATGGTGTGATAGTATCTGGTGGTGATATCTGTAATTTCTTTCGGATCATGTAGCGATAGTATCTAAAATTTTTTATGGACTCTCTGCACTCTAACGAAATAGGGATGTTGGAGAGCAGATGAAAATATGTTCCCGTGGCCTTGGAAACCAAATGAAGTCTTCAGATTGATTGTGAAAGCCCTTAAATGGTTTCCAAATTACGGTTAAAAAATAGGTTTCAGTAGTTCAGAAATTCTCTTGGGCGTTTCATAGATTAATCCAAAAACCTAATTTGATTTCTAAATTTTCGGAAACTTCTTTTCATCGTTTTCTAGAATGACTATTTATTTTTGTGTTGGTAGCATTAAACTATTATTGTTAAGCAGTATCTAATTGTACTACTTGGAACTTTTCGAGAATTACATGTAAATACTAGAGAGTTGCAACTCTCTAATGAATACTATCTGTAATTATTTCTGTATAAATGTGGAACTGAGAATTTTTGCATATAATTTTCTCAATCAAGCCCTAGCTACAAATTTTTATAAATGTTGATTTTTCATGAATTCTTCCAGAGACTCATAAAAATTCACTGAATATTTTGTCGCCTTCTGAAGTGTTTTAAAGTCTCATAAGGTTCAAGTGAACATTCGTCAAAGGTTTCCAAATCTTAGCAATCTGTTAGAATCTTGCGAACTTTTCTGGAAGTTTCGGCGCATTGAAATCCGTGTTTTCATTTTTGATATGAAATGTTGTTGAATAATCAAAGGTGCTGCTTCCAGATAAGTTTAAAAAAGTTACATGCCTACAATTCTACAATATATAGCAAAAAGAAAAAGCATGAGAAGTACAAGAGAAATTTTCTGAGAGCATCAAAGATGCGCATAGGAATTTGTGAAGGTCAAAGTGTAGAAAAAATTACAAAGATCACGTTAAGATACTCTGTGAAAAGCTATAGACATCATCTTTAGATAGTATCTAAAAAGTAACAGATGCCACCTCTGGATAGCTGCTGAAAAGTTACAAGGTCATTTATTCCATTAGTTTCAAACCCAAACTCCCAAACGGTTTGGGTTTGATGCCATGTCTAGTATATAATTTAGAACTGATTGAGCTATGAAAAGTTCGAAAAATACAAATGCTTTTAGGCTTCTACTCAGATTTATTGACGTTTTACTGTAATTTTAGTCTAAGATGACTTCCATTTTGTCAATTTTGAGAGTATTTGTAAAGATTCACTAAAAAATTGCTTTACTTACAAGGGAACCTTTTCTGGTGCATCCCTCGTATTGCAATGATTTATTGCCTGTAGTTAGTGATTTGTGCCCTACTAATATCTGTAAAAGGATTTGGATACCTATTGAGATATGGCAAAACTATCAGATTTGTTTTTCTACACAAGCTAGTCCAGTTGAGACTTCTGTATGCGCGAAGTTTCAGATCTAAATTCAAAAACATGAGTTTTTCGTGTCTAGAGTCTCCCACGAGGAATCTTTTGGAAATAGACATATTGAAAATCTGATAGCTTCACCATATCTCAATAGTAACCCAAACCCTTTTAGAGTTATTACTAGGATATCATTTACTATCTACAGGCAAAAAATTATTGCAATCAAAGGGAAGCATCTGAAAAACTGCCCTCGTTAGTCAAGTGTATATATTTAACCTCGAATTGGATTAAATCCAGTTATGATCAGATGAGAATACAATAATTTTCATCCATGTTGGACAATTGTTATCTCTATTTTAATGATATTACTTGTATATATATTTCTACTAGAGATGAACTTCGTGATTCAGAGCTAATCTAAACTAGTGATTGTTTCTGTTTAATATTCTAAAAGTCTATATCTGATGTATAGTCTAAGTCATTTAAATTCTTAGAGTAATTCAATTAATCTTTTTCATTTCCTTTTCCCCGAGCTAAATTTTAAGTGTTGCTTCTGTTTTTTTCATCAATTTCAAAATTAATGCCTGACACTAAGTTCATCATTTATATTCAAACTTGAATTAAGAACTTATGCTGTAAAGATTTATTTTTCCAAAAAAAGCGATGCAATAAATAACTGAAAAAAAGGAACAACTACTACTGTTTTTGATTTTGATATTCTATCGTTTTCAAATGTCTACAAATCATATTTATTTCCTTTGCAGTATTTCAGTTTTAAAGATAAAATGAAATTATTAAAAAGGAATAGACTTTATCACGATATAGTTTCTGTTTACTTATTTATTTGAATAGGTAATTTTATTGCTAGACAAAATAATAACGCTCTTACCAAATATTTTTTTCTAATGATTTGTAATTAAAGAAGGTAGACGATGTATATAAATCGTCTATAAGAGACGTGTTTTGGTAAGTTATATTTCATCAAAATAACTATATACCATTGGTTTTTTTCCCATTATTATTCATCGTGTGTTGATTTTTATCTGATACCCATACTGTATGTACACGTATATATGTATTAATTGTGCTGTATGTCTGCAGGAAAAAAGAAAGAAAGCAAAAGAATATACTTGAATAATATAAATGTAATTATTCGTTACCATTGCTTTTTGCTGCCAATATTAGTATTCACGTATATACATCGTTTTATATTTTTCTTTCTTTTTATTGTAATATGAAATAAAATATGCTTCACTTACTGCTCAAAATAAAAACAAAAAAATATTTCTTGATTACAAATTCACTCAGTCAATACATAAACTTCTTATTTTGAGCAGTGATTTTTATAAAAAGTCTATTTATTCTTAACAAATGTAAATACTAACATTTAAGTATTATTTAATATTTCATTTAATTCATTTTAGACTTTCTCGTCGATATACGAAAAAAAAACTACCTAATTTCTAATATCCATATCAAAATAGAATGCAATCGGTTGCAAGTTGAATAACTCGGCAACACTGACAGCTAACGAGTTCGGGTTTTCACTATAAGAAAGAGAAAATCTGGGGCTATTTATCTTTCAAATATTGTACTGGACGAAATCTTTTGGAAAACTGTCATTTTTGCAAATCTTTTTTGCTGGAAAATCAAAAATGATCTAGCAAAAAAAGCAAGTATTTTCACTTTTTCGTCTGAAAAAATATATTTGAAAATTTCGAAACATATATATTCTTGTAGAACTCGTTGAGCTCTACAAGAATACATATGTTTCAAAAATTTCAAATATATTTTTTCAGACGAAAAAGGCAAAAATTTCATTTTTTTGTTTTATTGAATGATTATATAATTTTCATGTATTTTTAGGAAAGATCTGCAAAAATGACAGTTTTCCAAAAGATTTCGTCCAGTACAATATTTGAAAGATAAATAGCCCCAGATTTTCTCTTTCTTATAGTGAAAACCCGAACTCGTTAGCTGTCAGTGTTGCCGAGTTATTCAACTTGCAACCGATTGCATTCTATTTTGAAATGGGTAGTAGTTGTTTGTCTATTTTGTCACAATATCATTTATGTAAGACACATGTCATATGGGAATACAATGAGTTATCAACAAAAAAATAAATCAATCGTATATATAACTAAATTCAAATTCATGTCAAGAAAAATAGTACAGACGAATTTCATGATAAAAACAACAAGTAAAAAAGTATTTTTAACTAAAACATTCGATGTAAAATACATAGAAAATAAAAAAGTTTTTAGTGAAAGAACATTTTTAATATCTAAATTGAAAATATTTATAGATGAATTCATTTTTGAAGATCGAATCGAATTTTTTTATGATTACTGTATTCAGAACAACTTATTTTTCACGTTTTTTGTTTCTTTACTAGGTAAATTACCTATATGAAATTTACTTCATTTTTACATAAATAAAATTATTTTCTTAGCTTTCATATATTTTATACCACCAAAGACGAAAGAAGATTTTTGATAATCGATTTGACATGAATATTTCTGTATTTTATTTTACTAAAATAAAATAAAAGTGATCTTATTTTGTTTATGACAAAGAACAAATATAGTATACTAGCGAGAATCCGTACATACTACACAGCTGCTTTTTCTCGAACGTATGACATTAAACACATAATCTTTGGCTAGACACAGACACGCACACATTGAACATTATGTACATAGAATTCCAAATAATTCATAGTCTTATATTGCCTAGATTTTTATAGTCCATGTACTTTTCGGGCTATATCCTTTGTAGATCTTGTAGCCCTATTCCCTTTTTGCTTTCCCCGTATTTCCTAATTACCTTACTTACTTCAAGGCGTATGGATACCCTTATAGTCTAGCCCTTGAGAACCTAAGGATGCCTCCATACTATAGCTCTTCAGATTCTATGGACACCTCCATGGTATAGCCCTTGAGGACTTATGAGTAGGGATCTGCAAGTTGGTCCCGGTGTTTTTTTTTAATAAAATCTAGATCAGACTTCTCATTTTGATACTTCTCGTTTTTATGTTCGGAGATTTAAAGATTAGCAATATTTTTTAAGTTAGGTAAAGATTTTGCATTCATTCGATAACATTTCAGCCATTTCTATATGTACTGCCTCAATAGGCAGCGAATAGAAACAAGTTTTCGCTTATTTTGGTTTACGATAATGGTAGTTTAAAACAAATATTAAACAAAACAAAATGTGATGCTTGAGAGAAATAACATGAAATCGTACATATGTTTTTAAATTATTGAAAGAATATGAGATGAAAAGATAATTACTTAATTCTAGGTAAAGAATTTGATATATGAATAGAGATTAAAAGCAATACGAAACGTTGATTTAAGACCGGGACCAGGCTTCTATTTAAACACATCAAATGCAAATATAAACGTGATCCTGTAAAGAAATTCTCACATTGTTCATAACAGAATTTCAACAATTATGACAAAGAGAAAGAATAGAGTGTGTCGAAACTAAATGTAGATAACTTTATATTTCATGAACGTTAATTATTTTTTAACGAACATATAGCATTCATGTCAGAATTAGAGTAGATAAAAGCAAGTTTAATGCGTGTTGAAACGTGATTTTTTGTTATAAACGAGCTGAAAAATGTTCAAAATATCTTTCCTAATCGTAACGTCTCTCAAAGATTGGATATATTCTCCTAGATTTCTAAGTTATTACGCAGTATACAATACCTTTTTCTTTCTTTTCTCGTCGGAAATATCGTATCTTCTTTCTGGAGGAGAAAATCTTAACTAGACGACTAGGTAAATATAATATGAAATATCTTTTATGTTTATACGAGTTGTTCATTATTTATTAATAATTTTTTCTATTGATAAAATCACACTTGCAGTTTATGATTTATGAGTTAAAAAATCGTATATACTCAGATAAACCATTAACCATATATGTCCAGAAGGAAGCAGAGCCGTTGGATCGTTTTAAAACCGACAGGATCGTATCGGAAGTTAATAGAAATCCAGTGGGCCGGATTCCGATAAAAATCCGAGTGGATACGACTAAGTTCTGACTAGATCCCGTCGGGCTCGGACAAAATTCAATTAAATCCGTATTGGAATTCGGTTCGTTCACTCAAGAATCTTTTGATAGATTATCATTGTTTACAGCTCCCTGTTCTCAGTTTTTAATGGAACTAATAGGATGATCTCAACCAACGTATTGATTTTATCGTATATTACTGTTCTAAATAAATACATCAATGACTTTTGTTAATTGATTTCTTACAAAATACTTTCAGTTACAGCGTTATAATTAAAATTCAGTGAAACATAATACCCTTGCAAAATATTCCAGATTATTCTTTGAGAAAGAAGTCATTTCTCTTAGACATATTAATATTTATTTAGTATTGTGATACAACAGTCACTTGACGTGATCTCTATTTGCTAGATTATCGCTACACTAAATAAATATATGAATAGTTTTTAGCTGTCGGAAAGAAATTATTTCTTTTTTTTTTAATTATGACGAATTTTTTATTCGTTCTGTCTAACATTTGTTTGTGATTTTTAGTAGCGATGATAATATAACTAGAATAGAAAACAAACAAATTGACGAGACTTTGATAATCATGTCGACATGTATTGTTTGGTTTTTTCTTCGTACGGAATATATTCTTCTCTTTTCTGCTATTCTTCCATCAGCGTCATCGTCGTAGTGCCAAGTGAAGTAATCCAACCTTCTGATCTCGCACTAATAGCCAGATGCATAGAACCACTATGCTATCATCGGCAAGAAATTCTTTCTCTCAAGCATAATAATGCATCTTTCCATCATACAAAATGTTATAAAACATCTAATATATATTTAAAATTCATTCTCAATAGATTATTAATGATTATTCAGTCAAAATTCAAGATATAAAATTATTTGATTATGGAAGAGAAAGAGTATATTTTTATATATGAATATTCAACAAACAGTTCAATGTTATTATCAAAATTTGAACAAAAATCTATTGCATATTTAAAGAATATTACCTCATACATTAATTTGTATTTTGGAATATTGATATTTTTCTTTGGTATTATGGGAAATATTCTTAATATAATAATTTTCTCTCAACGTGCTCTTCGTTCAAATGCATGTGTTATGATTTTTCTAGCTGCTTCAATAACTGGTAATATAACTATTCTCTCTGGACTTAGTTCTCGAATATTATCTAATTGGAATGCTGATTTATCAGATACTATTCGATGGATCTGCAAATTTCAAGCTTTTATTTTATATACATTTCGATTTCTAACATATTGGTTAACTATGTTAGCTACTATTGATCGATGGCTTGTATCATCGCCTAATTCTTGTTTACGAAATTTTGATTCAAATAAAAATGTTTTACGAAGTATTTTTTTCATACTGTTCTTATCAATAATTATTCATAGTCAACTTTTTTATTGTTATGAATCAAATATGATGAATACTCCTATAAAATGTTTTAGTAAAGATGAAATATGTCGATTAGTAAATGATTAAATATCTACAATAATTGCTATTCTTTTACCAATAATATTAATTTTAATATTTGGTTCAATGACTATTTTAAATATTCGTTCAAGTCAAAGTCGTATTGTACCTGTTACTATAGATAATACTGTAAGTCATCCTTCACAAGTAGCCAATAAACGATCTCGACGACGATTTAAAAAAACAGATCGAGAGCTTTTTATTATGCTTTTTATTCAAGTTATTTTATTTGCTCTATTAACTCTTCCTGTGGCTGTTCAAAAATTTTATGCAACAATAACAATGAATGTTAACAAGTCTAAATTACAACTAGAAGTTCAAAGTTTTACTTATCAAATTACTCTTCTTATGTCTTATATTGCAACTGGAATGCAATTTTACGTTAATACTTTAAGTGGTGGAAGTATTTTTCGACAAGTTATGAGAGAATTTCAACAGTCAATCATTCGAAAAATCATGTGTCGATAAAAACTATTCTATTACAGAATGTTTTATTAGTTTTAATTCCATTTAGATTTGTTTTTCCCTATCATTGGTATATTCAAAGATGGATATGTATTTTTGGAGAGTAATCACTCACTTATTTACTCATTTCATGTCACTTTTGTTGTTTTGCTCTTATTACATACTATTTATAATGTGTGGTCACATACATAAAAGAATGGCATGAACATGTTAAAATTTTCTGACAGTGTATAATAAAATCGAAACGAAAAAGTGACGTTCAATTGATGAATGAGTGAGTGCTTACTCTTTAGATATATTCATTCAATGCCTGTTGACTTTTGAATAATGTAAAAATGCAAAATAGAACTATATAAATAGGATCAAAGCTAGTGAAACGTCGTTTATATCAAATAAAAAACAGTTTTTTCAATTCTACTGAAGTATAATATGAATGAATACCATCGAAATAAAATCCGCTGACTTTTTATATAAGATATTGTTAATATCATATTTAGAGTTTACACTACACTGTAAACTAGAAAATAAGTTATAGAGTTTTTTGAAGGATTTTCTAGAAATGTCTATATGAATTCGACCAACATTTTCTAAGTATTTGAAAATTACTAGCCATTTTCAATTTGCAGTTTTTTGCTGGGAAATAAATTTGAATTCATACACTCGCGAAAATCAACTAGCGAATAATAAAATTTAAAAATCGCTCGAATGTACCGAAGTATTTCTAGAACTTAAAAAAAATTTACAGTGTACTTGATATTGACGTCAATTAACTATGCAATAAAAAAAGTAAAACACGAGAAAAGGTAAGAATTTCAATGCTTCTCATCGATGAGATAAAGGAAAGATTATTCAGAAGTATAGAAGATACTTAAAATGGACAAATCATACGTAAGGAGAAAGAAAAAGGAAAAGAAAGACATACACATAACACGCACGTACACAATGAACATGAATTCCTTGTTAGAATGCTGGAAATGGACCAAATAGAAAAGAGATCTAACTGAGAAGTCATCAAATATAGTCGAACCAAATTAGAGACTTCCTATATGAAGTTAGTTTGTTTTATATTTTCATAACATTTTTGAATAAGAAAATTTTGCGAAAGTTGAAATCAATAGTCAGAAGTAAAAAAAAAGAAGAAAAACACGCCGCTGTTTAGATTGGTTCATTAATGTTAATCAAACAAATGCAGAATACAATGACAATACTGATGTTCTTAAAGTGTGTAAGAAAGAAAATATTAGGATCGATAATTTAAGAAATTTCCTTCCAATTCTGAGATTGTATCTTCTATATTATTTGTTGGGTTAACTTTAAAAAAATCTGTAGATATATAAAAACTTATTTTCACACAGAGTTAAACAAGTCAATTCAGATAATCGTTAACCTCTCCGGAACGGGGTTGCTGTAGAGGAAAATAATTATTATGAAAAATTTAAATAACGTATCCTGGAAAGACTTCAATGAGGATATAATGCAGATGGCAGTGTCACATCAAAATGGATGTGAGTATCCATCGTCTGCACCTCATAACAGTATATACGCCTCCCATTCTCAACGAGTTAAAGTGAGCATGTCGAATAAACCTTGAAAATGGAACTGTTCTGTTATATCACTTATAGCTTTGCCACTTTTTATTCATTATGTTCGAAGAGCGTCACATCTGATAGTGCACATAAGATGAATTAGAGCCGAAGTCTCTCCGAATGTTTTATCACGAAGTATATTTTTGATAGAACGGTTAGTTGAATAACGAATCTTTTTTTCGAAGCGTTTTCTACTAGGTAAAATTCATTCTTTTCACTGAGAAGACGAAGAGATTTAAAGGTAACAAAGTATGAACCTTACAGAAAAATCAATTCATGTCAAACTATCCTTGTTGTCTAACCGAATCAAAATGTTTTCATTTAATCTGAAGTCATGATTACATACAAGTAACGCTCGTCGAGACAGACTCGCTTGGCCCTCGACTGAATGACTACATTGAATTGTGTTTTCTGCTGATGAAATCATTCATAATAATTTGAACTATATTTTTTATATACTCGTTATAATCTTGTTTTTTTCAGCTTATCATCCTGTAAGCCATTTCGTAGTAAATTCAAAAAAATATACAGATTTAAGCTACAACTAACAAGATTTATTCAAAAAACTTCAATAATCAACTACATAACATAAACCTGCTTTATATATGATTAAAGCAAATAAAAATAACTATAAACAAAAATTGATATCTATTGAATATCATGCATAACCAAATCAAAAGACAAAAAAATCTGTTTTAAAGAATATTAAAGCATAAAAACCTTCAAGATTATATAGAATATAAGTAAACCTGTGAAAAGGCTAATTATTTCTAATAAAATTATACAGTAATATTAAGCATTATCTTGGTATGAAGCAAATTTATTGAAACCATTCTGAGAAACGCAATCGTGTATTCATATATAGTTGATCAAGTCGTTCTATTTCGGCAACTTGAGATTTATTTGGTTTCATAAGTAAAGCTTTGTAATCGAATGGCCGTAGAATAGTTAGATCAACAAAGCGTTTTACACGAGATAGTGGTACATATACTGCTGCAATATCGTCAGTTTCATTGGGCAATTTCAAATCAATAACGACTTTGTTCAACGTTTGACCTTGACTTTTATGTGTTGTAATACAATAAGCAGGCACGAGTGGTAATGCAGATCGCTTAATTGATAAAACTGCCTTTTGACTTGATTTTGGTTTTTTATCTTTTGGAAGAATATCGGCAATGTCGACACGAAATGTTTGTTCTACTAATGGGATTGGAATAAGTTTTGAATGAAGGTCTTCAAGTTTGCATTCAATCTTCGACTTTGTAATTTCGATTAAAGCATATATTGGTCGACGAATATATTGTGTATTGTTCGGAAACATTTCCAATAAAAGCTCTGTTGACATCGATTCTTCATAATATACTAATTGTCGAAAGATTCCGTTGACACCATTGATAAGACCCAATTCAGTAGCAATATTTTGTGTTAAAATGACAGGCATTCCTGGTACAACAGGCAGTAAACCAGGTAAATGTTCTGTTTTGCTATCAGATAATTCTAATAATTTTTTAAGCAATATTGGATCTTCGATCGGTTCGCCTTTGCAAGTATCTTGAGCGACACATACCATCGGTGAGTGGTCTATTTGTGCTGCATTATGAATTGCTGTCTTGTTATTTAATTGCGTACGAACTTCATTTCAAAACACGAGAATAGGAGCCTAAAAAGACGAAATTTAATTTTCTATCACTATGAAAAAAAAGTAAATTTACTTTGTTCCATGGTAAATCATGTAGAGATTCTGTTGATGGTTGTCCAACAACTCGTATCTGCAGTAATTCATAGTCGTCATAATTGCATTGTCCATGGCGAAGCCGATCGAGCAATTGAAGATATCGTAAATCTTCTGTTCGCATTTGCTGTGTAAGCTTCACCACACAATTAATTTGAAGAATTAAAAAACGTGCAACACGTTGCTGAATTTCTCTCTCAGATGATGATTTTACTTGTTTCTTTTTAGATGGTACTGAAAAATCTGTGTGTAATAGTGAATCATAGACTGGTCAATATTGCAAGTAATCATCAAAGAAGATTACATTCACACCACCAAATGGAATTTGAGGATCGACACGTTTTGCCGAGCAAATGATTCTATTAAGTTTTCCTAATAAAGTTAAGCCAACCATACTTATTTCATCAATTAAGAGATATTCAACAGGTCTCCATTCTTTTTCAAGTTTTGTATCACCTGGTTTAATGGTACGTGGCTTTCTCGAATTACGTTGTTCACCTAAAAATGAATGAATTGTCATGCCATCAATTTCAGCTGCAGCAATTCCAGTAGGTGCAAGTTTTCGCATCATATGCATTCTTTTTGTAATAAGAAAATATTGTGTGAGAGCTCGAATCAATTGTAACTTGCCTGTTCCACCACATCCAGGTATACACATTATGAGCTGACCATTATTATCACCTAAAATATATTATTTTATGTAATAAATTATGACTTATTTTAAGACAATATACCTGTGCGACATCGACTATCACCATCAAGATGACTTGTTATTATCAAGAATGCAGCTTTTTGTTCTTTATTCAATGTCAATTCCCCATATAATACTCTTTTGAGTTGAGAAACTATTTTTAAATACGAGCACTGGAGGAATTGATGGATATTTTTCAATGTTGTTCTGATTATTATATGGATTCATTACTGTTATAACAGCATCTGTTGCATCACTAAAATCCAAAATATCATCATCTTGGTTATGTTTGCCCAATATTAAACTGCGTCTAATTCGTTCTTTTTCAATCTTCAGTTGGTCTTGCCATCTTGAATTGAGTTTAATCAGATTAGTCGTTGCAGAAACGAATGGTACAATTTGTCGATCAGTGAGTCTATTTGTTAAACGTTGATCATCTTCTAAAACAAATTTTATATGAATTTTCTACATTATCTCGATGACAAAAAGTCGATACTTACGATTGATATGATTAAACCGCCCAACCTTCTTTACTGCCTCAACAGCTTCTCGAATATAGACATTTTCCGTTGATTTTTTTGTGGCATTAATTGCAGCAACTGTGAATTCATCGGTATTGCCTATTAATTGAATTAAATCGTCGATATCATCTACTTCGTATTCGCCATCAGCATCTTGATTTGATGGTAGAAGCACAGGATCGATTGAATCATTCTCGATTTGTGCTTCAGCAATAACTTGTAGTAAATGTTCATCACGATCTTTTTTACATTCATGTAAAAGCTGAATATTTTCTATAATCTTCCATAAATGAATAGAAATAAGATTTTTTCGAGCTTCGAAGGCATCTTCCCATGTCTGATTGACGTTACAAAGATCAATTACATTACGCCATGGTACAAAAAGTGTCAGAAGCGCTCGATTGTATCGTTCGTGAGTGTCATCACGATCTTGTCGAGGGATCTGAGGGCTATAAAGAACAGGTACATGAAGTTGACTGTATTTCATCAGTATATGTGTTGTTGCTTGAGGATGTTCTTTTTGGAAAGAAAAACGTTGATTAGATGGTCGACCTTTTTGGTTATCTTGCCGTTTTTCTGTGGTAAAAGTCTTTGATAAGTGTTTTAAATCTGTTTCATTGATTTTTTTCTTATAAAATGTACTGACAAAATCGTATAAGCATGCGTTATTGAGATTGTCTGAACGATATTTATAATCAATGCGTGTATTAACAAGTATAAAGTTGTTTTTATCTTCCGTTGATTGAACTTGAAAATGTTCTTCATCGCCATTTTCGTCGTTAATCGTTTCATCATCAATTACATCTACATGTCAAAAAAAAACGCATATATTTTTTTAATCGTCAAAAATGAACTGCTTCATTTTCCCGCATATCCACAAGGAATTATATCAGAGTAGTTCACCTCGATACTTAACACTTATCTAGAATAGTATCGAAGTTACACTAATCGAATTTCATTAAATAAAAGTTATTGGTGACGCAATGTATCAATAATGTTCGCACTTTTTCGTTCATCATTATCGTTCTTTGTATGATAAATACGTCAAGTTGTTTGTTTCTTTTCCTTTGATTATACACAGATTGTTTATGTATTGAGCATTATCCTTTTTGTCCATCATTTCTCTTTCCTTTCTATCTCAGCAGGTGTCCGTGCTCTTAATTAATTATCACATGTCAATTTTGATGTTCAAGCTGCATCTATCGCGAGTTATCTTTCTTCCTTTCTTTGTTTTCTCCTCTTCCGTGTTTTTTCTTCCACTATCTGTCATACACATTTTTCTTCTCTCCACACTCCTCTTTCCTTTCCTCCTTCTCTCTCCTCATTTTTTTCTTCTTCTCTTCTCTTCTCTTCTCCTTCTCTTTCTCTTTCTCTCCCTCTCTCTTTATATACCACACACCACATATGTATAAAAAAAAAAGATTGTCACTGTTCAAGAGTTCGATGAATAATAAGTATATAAAACAAAATAATTAAGTTTACCGTGTGATGTTAGTTGAAGACTTTGCTTCGCACGCATTTCATTTAATTCAGTTTGTAAAAATCGTTCAGTTTGAATTAAATATAGAACTTGAAATTTATGTGTTGTATAATGGTCATCCCAATTCATAAGATAAGAAGCAACTTGAACACCAGATAGTTCTTGTTGAGAAGCAAGTGTATTATAGCAACGCAAAACGAGTTTACGTAATTTTTCAATTATATTTTCGTTATTTGGTTGGTTGTTTGAATTTTGTAACGATGTGATACTTTTTTGTACAAGAGAAAATGTATCATGAAAAGAAAGACTCATCTTGGTAACATAATCAGTAATGTAATAAACGAAAGCTTTAGCATCATTACCAGTCCAAATAAATTTAATATCCATATTAGACCGACAAGCTGAAATAATATACTCATTCAAATTGTTGATCAATGGATGTGATCGTCGCATTGAGATATGACCTGTATCTGGAGCGATCGTCGATACTGATACCAGCTTCCGTGGTATATTCAAACGGCAATTTTTCTTATCATCTCGATTGGGATTATAATATTTGTACCATGTGTCACTATGTTTGTGAGTGTTGCCAAATTCAACAAGTTGAACAACATCAGCACGAAATCGTCGTAGGAAATTTGGTGACGAAGGATTTGGAGTAGGTAAATAGGCAGGAGGTAAATTCATTTGATTAGATGACACGTTCATATCTAAAAAATATAAATAAATATTTTATTTTTATCCAGTATTATAGTATCGTACCGATTGTAGACCGATCATGTGTTGGTGTTTGGATCAATGGGCTGGCTACTGGAGATCTGTAAGGAATTGAGGGTGATCCAAATGGATTCGATGGAGACTTGTAAGGAATTGATAGAGAAGGTTGATGTTGTTTAGTTGGTGTTGATGAAGTAGGTGATTGATATGTATTTCCTCTGAAGCCTGTCAAATCAATAGTACGTAAAGCGGTATAAATGTTGTTTTGTGATAATTCAGTAGGAGTGTTCAATGATTCCAGCCCTATTGCAAATAAAGAAAAGCTGAATAGCTGAAAAAAACAAATATATACCATACCATTCGAAGATTCAATGACCTGTTTATCTTCGAATTCATCTAAATCTTCTTTGATAATATCTTCTAAATATGCTATTAACTTATTACGAAAAGTAGCATCTTGAACTTTTTCTTTCATATCAGCTGGTTTTATATCATGATCAAGCCAGATAAGAAGATGTAAATGAAGTGAACCTCGGCCTTGACTTTCGACAGTACCAAAATAAGCTTTTATTGGTCCAACAACACCACCCATTATCATAGTATCTAAGATATTGGTAGTTAATATGTGAAAAAATTTGGCAGTAGCAACTGGATGAGATGCTATAATTTCAGCTCTTTTATAAGTGTCCATAAGTTGTTCATTTTGAGTTTTGTCAAGATTCAGTTGAACACCAGCAAAATATAATGCTACAGGACTATGAATATCAGCGGGATTTAATGTAAGAAATATGATAGGTAGACCTTGATTAAAAATAAGTGCATGAATTCGAGTACGTAAAGCTGTTCTTGAATATGCTGAACCCATAACTCGACCACCAACAGTTTTAATATGTTGTAGAAGTTTATTTAATGCACTATTTGATCCTGTGTTATATATTCTTTTGGAACTGTTATCAAGAGCCATTTCAATATCTTTGCTATTTATTGATTGAATTTCATCAGCGGATGCTTGAAAATAAGGTTTTGTTGCAATTAATTGAGCGTGGAAGCAAGCATCACGTCTTTGTAATAGATTGAAGACAACAAATATGAAACTATGATTTGTTTCAAAACGACGATCATTATAAGATAATAGATAACGTATATGTTCTTTTAATTTGATTTCAATTGGGCGTGATTGATCTTCAGGTGCTCCACGTCCATAACAGAACAAAGTTGGATATAAACCTGTTAACAATTTCGGATTAAAATATTCATTGACAGGTTTCGACGAATGTGGAATTAAGTAAACATTTTCAGTAACAGCCTGATCATTATTTTCATTATGTTTTATTTTATGTAAAACGTAATTAGTAATCTCATCTGATGATACTGATGAGCCATTAACGTCGAGAACACCACTAAAATAGAGAAGCTTTATGACACAATTAATTTACTAAATATTCTTACCTGTTACTGATAGGCATGACATCTGCAGTAGTACATGCTTGTGGATTCGATAACGGATCAGGAATATATCCAGTTCTTTCAGATTGAGCGTCTTCATCAGCTATTCTTTATTCTAAAGTGGACATGATGCATTCAGGTACATCATCTTCTGGTAATTGAGCAATATTTTCCAGATTTATATTGATGTTTCGATAAAGTATATTATATTTTTTCAGTCACTGTAATGCTTGAATAATTTTTTTCTTCCGAACAGTTAGAACTTTTCTAAGATGAAGACGATTAGGTGGTCGAACTCCAATAAAAATAAATTTAAGTGTATCGCATAGATCGGCAAGTGTAAGTGGCAAACTATTGACAATATTAGGTACATTTTGAAGAAAAGTAATACAATTTCCTTTCAATGCTGTTTGAGCAGTTGTAGGTGAATGAAAAGGCGATTGAAGTTTGATTATACAACTGTTGTGACGATAAAGCGAAATTAGTTTTTCTTCTAGAATCGTTAATCCTTGTAATTCGGCAGGTATATCACCTAACCACATATTATTGGCAGGTGAAAACTTAGGTATATGTTCTTTTGAAAGAGAAGTGTGGCATTTGTGACAAACAAAACACATCTGTACTTGATTTATTTTAAATAAGCCATTTTTATACAAGATTATGTCATTTTCACAGTAAAAAGATGACGAACCAAAATTTAAATGATCTAAAATAAGCAATTCTGTATCAATTTTTTTATCAATTTAATTATATATACTCTTCATATGTGATGTCGTCTGTTGGTTATTATCATCACCGTTGAAGATGGAAGTATTTTCACTTGAATTTTCAATTAAATTTTTCAGTTCTTCAGAAACTTTCAGTAAACCAATACTAGGAATTTTTGAGATTGGCATTTTCTTCGCATCTTTTGCTGAAGTACGAATATTACAAACTGTACAAGTAGCTTCAGCTAATTTTGACATGGACATCTGTTCTGTAAATTGTTGCAAACGAGTGTCTTTTAAATCACGAGGAATTGGTTCAGGCCAAGGGAAACGAATATCATTTTGTCCAGTACCGATATTTTCATGCTGTTGTTTTGCAAGTTTCTTTTTGGTTCTATTTGATTCACTTCGTTTTTTCTGTTGTTTGAGTCGTATCTGACGTTGCTCTTCTGATTCGTTTATTCGACTCGATCGATTTCTTTCACTCATTTTCTTAAGTCGAATTTGCTGACGTTCTTCAGTCTCGTTCATTCGACTTGATCGCTTTTGTTCTCTCTCTTTGTGCAAACGAACTTGTCAATGTTCTTCTGTTTCATTCATTCGACTAGATCGACTTCGTTCTCTTTTCTTTTGAAATTGAATGTGACGACGTTCTTCTTTATCATTAGTTTCTTTTTGCGTGGAGTCTGAAATATTTGAATGAATGAAATCATTTTTGCTGTTGTCTTCGCTTCGTAAGCGTCGACTAGGAGAAGACTGAAATCCAGGTATTCGTATTTGAGTAATAGTATTGTTTTTAAACGTTTTCTTTTCAGGAGTCTAAAGAAAAGTTTGACGATTCTTGGTTCTTTGTTTATAGATAGTTAACTTACCACGACAAATAACGATGATTGACCGGCATTTTCAAATTCATTAAGATTAGGTAGTGAAAGAAGTGGAACAAAATGGTTTGGTCTCCATGTACCATTATGCGTTTCTCGAGCATCTTTTTCATTCAAAGCGTTTGACCATAAAACTGCGATGTTACAGTTAGCACTAACAGGTGGAATAGGTGTAAAGACGCGATCCCATTTTACCATATAATCATGAAAATCAATTTTTGGATAGACACTTCGTATGTTCCACTGAAGTACATTACATAATGCGGCAATTTCATATAATTCAGAATACATATAATTTTTACAAATAGTTTCGATAGCAACATCGGTAGGTCCCACATGATCTGAATAGGTATTTTGATAATGAGTTTCATTAGTTATTAGTTCCACAATTGTTCGAACTGCGAATATTTTAAAAATAAACTTAGTGTATCATAAAAGAACAAAATTTCATACCTCGTAATTCACTAGTGGTGACCAATGGATTGTTCATGAGAACAATTATAGAATGATATAAACAATTTCCATCGCCAAGAACATCAATAGGAACAAGGTGATGTGTATCATTGCTTGCTTTTTGAAGATATTCTTTAGCAACCACATCTATTACATGCTTTGTTTCATCAAAAACATGTATAGGATAAAACTGAAATGGTGCCGTAATTAAATTCATCTAGATTATTTTTATTTTTTAAGTTAATCGTCATTTAAAATAAATTTACCTGTTTAATTCGTTGAACAACGGAACTGATTTGGTCGTGGTACATGATACTTTCAGAACATCTTTCCAAATGCTGAAGTAAACGTTCGAACTTTAAACCACGAGACATTTGATTGCATTGTGAACAACAATAATTTACACATAACATAGTGCAGAATATGCATTGTTTGTTCATATTTCGTTTTTATATTATAATCTAAAACATATTATATTTTTCAAAAAAATCTACTGCTTAAAACACTCCAATTTAAAAAAAAATTCTTAAGTTTGCAATATGTATATTGTTGTTGAATAAAATTCGTATATTATCACATCCATAGATATAGTAAAATACAAAATCATCTTTATTTTAAATATCTACTCGAGCAGCTGTTTTTCTCATATATTCTTTTTGCTTTTAATGTAATAAAAAAAGAAATATATTGATGTAATATGCGATTTTCTAATAAAGATGTCATTGAAGAAACTAATATGTGCAAAATTAGATTCTTGTATGCATTTTCCTTTGTATAAGAAAATTCTTTCCTTTCTAAATCTTGTGAAATATAGCATGTTCATTCATCTTAAAAAAGAATATGAACAACGTAATAAGTATTGTTACAAACGATGTACATATATATGAATAACCATCCTCTAAATTTTGAAAAAACGAACATTCCAAATTTTCAAAACAATAAAAATGTCTAAGTTACTATGCGATGCAATTATTGACATAATAAATAATAGATTTATCTTCTAAAATACAACTGATTATTGTCAAAAAGTACACGTTATTTATTATGTGATAATTCAACAAAAATATGAATTGATTTCAGAACTTACCTAATGATCTCTTATCTCATCTATCTCTTTATTTATAGGATGTTATAATTCATTTTTTTATCATATCGTTAATGTCATTGTTTAATTTATAGAACAGAATTCTTAAATGTCGTTATTATGTTAATTGCTCATTTTGTAAAAACAAAATTTAAAAAAAAAAGGATATTTTAATAGCAAAAAAAAAATAAAAAAAATAAAATCAAATACATAATGAAAATATGATTTTTGACCATTCTCATTTGAGCCTATTTTTTTTTGCTTATATATGAACAGATGCAACTATACACGTCCGTTTCACTCATGTAAACTATGAGAAATGATCAATTCATTGCAATATGTTGTAAAAACGAAATTAAACTCAGTTTGCATATTATTGAAATCTTAAGATCTATAAGATTAAAATCATGAAAATGAAACACAATGAAACGACGTTGTGTAAGCTTTGTATTTCGAATAATCATTGTTTTAAATATACTGAATATTTTATCTGTCAGAATAAAATTCGAGTGATACGTAAATAAACGATTGGTAGATGTCAATGAATTTACGAAACAAGAAAAAAAATAAAAAAATGTTTAACAGTTTATATGTTAAACTTCGAAATGGAAAAAGGTAAAAAAAGATTGTTACTCATTATGTTATGTGAATTTGTATAAGAAAACGTATACTTTCTGACGTTTCAATTTTTCAATTACATTAACGTTAATATAATGCATTATATTTATTATAAAATATACACAATCATATAAAAGTTCAGAATACTTCAAATGATCGATAAATTTAAAATAAAACTCATAAAATTTTCAAATTTAAGTTTCAAATTAAAAGAGATGCAATCGAATGCATCATTCGAACAGGTGAGAAAAATTGACGTTCTTAATTAAACAATAAAAATGGAGGAAAATAATTAATATATGTATTTTTTTAGATGAAAAATAAAAAGTAAAAAATCAATTCAGCAATTAATGATAAAAACTCGTATAGATATTATAAGATAAATAATTTTTGTCCATAAATGAAGAAGATGAGAAAAAATACTAGACAAATAAACTATAACCGGCCTAACTCATAACAAAAGATTTTATTTTTCATTCTTTTTAAAATTCATATAAGATAAATCATTATTCACGAAAAAAAAATTCTGATTTAGGATATTCATTTTGAGAATTCATCAGATCAATCAATTATATAAATCTCATTAGTTTTACTTTAAAGTCAAACTTTGATAAAACGAAAGATGAACTCTTTTTTCTGTTCGAAAGGCTCCTTAAAAGATCTTTATTTTTCACATATGAAAAGATTTTTCAACAAAATATTTTCGTTTCATCAAATATAATCAGAAAACTGATTGTAATATAAATGTTGTTTTATTTCTCTGAATGAAATAAATCTTTCTCTATTCATCAAATTAAACTGACACTTACTTTAATTGAAATAAAAGAAACATAACTTACCTATTTATTGTTGAGAATAGGAATTATTATTTTGAGAAATACAAGATTTATCGACGAAATAATCAAATCAATATACTAAATTATGTCTTTATTTGATATAACAACAGCTATATATTTTATCATGTGAAATTATCTTTAATTCTTGACGTTTTGAACAATTTTATCAAAATCTTACTAATTCATATTAGCTCAGACTGATGATCAATTGTTCGAATGTTAAAAAATGAAACAATACGTTTGAATATAGATTATTCCCTTGTAATTTATATCTCGTTTGAAAGAACGATTATTTATGTACAATAGATATTCGCGATGACGTTTTGTTTATTTTAAGTACGATCAGATGAGATTGCTTTGTTCTGACATTATCTTTTATGCATTTTCCTTCTAAGATATCCGATGTAAAAAATACTTGATTAATTAGATACTTGTTTAGAAATTGTAATTCAATTTATTGCTCTCTAAATATTTTTATTATTGTAATACGTTCATTTATTGAAATTAATAACAGATTTTCTTCTTTTTTTTTTAACTCATTGTCAAATTAACCGCTTTTTAGGATTCTTAATCGAAATATTGGTCTTTCATATGTTTTTTATTGAACTAATTAACAATCAATATCAAGCGAATGTTTTTTTCATTGATCTACTTACGTGGATACATCGATATCATTTTATCACATATGGAAGTTTGATTTTGTTACTTTTTCAAAAATGAAAGTTTGAATAGCTTTTTCTTCTTCATTCTAATTGGAACTATTGATTTGTTCAAAATTTCTATTTATAAGATTCATCTTTGATACGTTTTGATTGTACCTTTCAACTTTTCAAGTTCTTCTACAAGCATTATTTTCTTTCAAGTCTCGTTGGAACATTATAACATTTCAAATAGATAAAAAAGCAACTGAATTTTTTTTGGTTTAAAATAAAGCTGTTTACCTTTTAAAATATGATATCAATCGATTGATGATAGAAAATTTTTAATCAACTATGTTGATGTTTAAATATATTCATTCTCAACATGATCGAAAGCATTTATAGATGAAACCAACTACGTATCTTTTTAATTTTTATTCATCAAAATCCCTCAAAGGGTCAGGTTCCTCAACGGATCGGTTATAAATACCTCAATTATGATTCTAAAATTTCATCGTTTAATATAAATAAATTTTGTGGACGATCTTCAATATAATTATTAACAAATCAGCAATGGTAGATTAGGGAAGAATATCGTGGCACTGATTGAAGAGAAGATGCATCGAAAGCCAAACTGTAGCTCGTGTTGTATGTCATTGTACCATAAAAGAAGTTTTCTTGATGTTACCAGTAGCCAGTGAATAAGTCGACTGAATGAATAAGGAAATTGTGAGACTATTTATAGTCTGGTATAAAGAAGATTGATATCTGTTTATCTTTTGTCTAGACTATTTTTTTCATCAAACATTTTGATCTATGAAAACACTCACCTCTGGGACGAAAATGATGTATGTCTTTGATCTATCAACACATATATTTAGTCTAGTCTATTCTATATCTCTATCATCTTCTTTGTAGACATGCGTCATCAGCTAATTACCGAACGTAACGTTCCTCACTTCGACTCACTCAATTCTCGAGTGTATAAGAAATAAAAACACCATTATTTTCTTAAAAAAGTGTTTTTTCGCAAAAAAAAACATGGAAAAAATGAAAAACTAAAAGCACCATTCGATTCCTCCACCCCGATTACCTTTGGTCAAACTTTATAAAAAAATCATTTTTTTCTTGAAAAAGTGGTTTTTTAACAAAAAAAATATATGGAAAAAGTGAAAAACTAATAGTGCCAATTCGATTCCCCGACCCTGATTACCTTTGGTCAAACTTTATAAAAAAATCATTTTTTTCTTAAAAAAGTGGTTTTTTAACAAAAAAAAATATATACCCGTGGAAAAAAATACTTGCACAAGGTATTTTGGGGATATTGTCACTATAAAAAGGCATTTTTTAAACAATAATAACATATTCTAAAAGCTCGTGGAATTCTCTATCGTTCTGTATATTTAGGTTTTAGTTTTTGACATTTTTTTAACGAAAAAAATCGAGCACAATGAAGGCACCCTCATGTATCGATTCCCGCAGACTTGAATTTTTTGTGTGACCAAAAAAAGTTTTTGAATTTTTTTAACGTTATAAAAGTCTCTTTAAAAAAAAATTATTATAGATTCTGATAGAGCTTAACATGCTCTATCAGACTGTATGTGTACTTATTCTTTGACATTCATATATGAAATGATAATATAGAAATACTAAATGTATTCGTAATCGACAAGTAGAAAAAAATGTTTTTTTTCGCTATTGTTTTTTCTTTTCTTTCAAGTAATGTTTTGAAAGAAATAAAATATATGAAATAAATGAAAAATATTTATAAGTTTATCAAATTCTCTT
>JAJEKB010000137.1:128116-205892 GCA_022393335.1 Macrotrachela quadricornifera | reverse complement strand
CAGGCTCAGGAAGCTCAACAGGCACAACAAGCTCAGCAAACTCAACAAGTCCAGCAAGCCTAGCAAATATAATAGCCTGCTATAAGCTGAACAGTATATCATATCGAAGTAGTCATGAATAAATATATACCAAAATAAACTGCTGATGATGCTAAAAGCAATCGTACTAATTTACAGAATGCTTAACTTATGCAAACGTAATTGTAGACAGAGTATTGATATGTACTGAGTATCTGCATTTTCTCAACGCTAAAACAGAGCAAAACAATCAGATGAAATTTGAGATGCGTTTCTTAATAAATATTAGTTATGACTTGTATTTTATTTGATGTAAGTCATTAAAAATAAAACCTGCTGAACACAACGGCTTTTCGAGCCAATTCCGATTGTTTTCAGCGTTATTTTCGATTGAAATTCATCGTACTATGATATTGTCCTATTCCAAATGTTTTTCAGTTCAATTTGAATCATCATAAAACATAGTTACCTTAATAGTACTTATTCAAAAAACAACCGTTTTCTTGATTGAAACTTGTATCTCGAATCGTCCTCTAAAAACGATGTGTTATCGAACTTGTAATGTTTTACATTTGATTGCGAGATAATCATTTCGTAGCCGTCTTAGCTACTGTTAAAAACTATTAACTCTGCATCTGAAGTTTCCGACATGCTCATCATATCTTTTTCAATGTATGGAATTATATCATTTAGATTTCTACTCTATCTAATTCTGACTGATGAAGGTGAGGGTGAGGATGGCTTTGAAACAAATAACTACGGCGATCTTGAGGGTGAGAATGAGGAGAGGGTGTGAAGGTGTGTTTATGAGAGATTTTCAAGCGACTTACGACGATCATTGTCATACTTACTTAAGGCAGTTACCGAGTACGTTTAGAATTATTAAACTGCATTAAATTATATCTTAACTTAAAAGGAAAGTTATGAAAGTCCATAAAACATTTCCAACAATTGAATCTAGTGTTTAGGAATAATTGTAATATCTCAGCAGATCTAAGAAATGGTGAGTTTATTAGAAAATTCCAAGCGAGTTACGACGAACGTTATCGTGCTTACTTAAGGCGCTTAACGAGTAAGTTCGGAATTATTAAATCGCATTAAATTTGAACGTTTGGTATTTGTAGTTTTTTTTATTTGTGGTAGTAAGTTTGATGTATATTGTATTGATATCACGTTGGTATATGTAACGAGGATTGTAGTGAAGTCATTATGTGATCTAAAATGGAATAAATAATTTATTAGTTAGGATGAAGGTATGAATAAACATATCGACATTGTTTTTTGGTTTCTTATTTTGTGATTGGTATATTTGCAAAAAATGAATGATTATATTTTATAGTCAGTATATGAAGAAAAGTTGTTTTATTGTAATTGTTGTTAATGTAGAAGTTCATTCCGTTCCCATTCTTTCTTTTCGGTAAGTAGCTGAATATTTCTTTTATATTCTTGAATATTTTTTTCCTCTCCAGATTGTATTCGGTCCCCTGTTACCATATCACCGATCTGCTGTGCTTGTTCAAGTAGATCGTACCAGAAATGTTCGTCTTTTTGTTCAGTATATTTTATTGATGGATGAAGATCTCCTCCATAGAGTTTTGGCAAAAAAATTCCTTGTAATTCGTTTAAATGTTGTTGTTCCCATGTTTCCTGTAGGGGTGACACTTTACTTTTACTTTACCTTATTTACCTAAAGAAAAAGTGAAGTAAATATGCCACTCCTAGTTTCCTGTCTTTCTTGTAAAGTCATTTTTTCAGAATTATATTCTTCCAATAATCGTTTCTGCACCAGTTCTTCAAATAACCCATTAAATGTAGGTGTACGCCGTTGCAAGTATTCTTCATATCCTTGTTCTGCTAGTTCTTCTAGAAATTTTTGCCATTGTCGTTGAGATACGTGTTCGAGCCATCGTTCATATCGTTGTAGTCATCGTTCTCGACGTCGACGTTGCCGTTCACGCTGTTGTTCTTGTCGTAATCGTTGTTGTTCTGATGATCTTTGTTGAAATTCATCTTGATGTTTGTTGTTGAATATTGGTAATCATATTTGCTGTACTAAAATTGTAATATTGATGATGATAATGGTTGACTTATTGTTGAAAGTTCAACAGACAGTAATTGATCAATATTAAATTGATTTTCTTTATTTTCAATTAATGATCCTGATGAAGCATGATCCAGTTGAGTATTGTTTGTAGCCATTGTTAAACAAAAAATATATATATACAAGTAACGCTCGTCAACGGTGACTCGCTTAACCCTCGACTGAATTCATTCTATTTATTTTGAGAATCATTGTCAGGTAATTTATTTCAATAAGTGTGGTGCTTCAGTCACCTTAATCTGAGCAAACTTTTCACATTTTATGATTTTCAAAAGCAAGACTATCAATTTCAAATTCGAAAAATGCCAACCATTCGCATTTTCTTCATCATAGATAATAATTTTGACTGTTATGGACCATTAATAAAGTGCTGACACAAGTCGCTTGGACTACAGTTGGCATACTTCTTTCCAAAAATATCCTAGACTTCATCGAAAGTTGTACGCAAGAGGAGATCATGTTAACCTTGTAAATGAATGATGGATTGCTTCTCAGAATTTCTAGAAAACGTTACTTACGACCAGTGAATACACTCATCCTATCTTCGTCTCAAACTAATTTTCTAACTATGTTACGATTAAACCAAATTACTTCCTAATTCGTAAGAATCTGCAGATTTTTTATAGGATCACTCCTAATCAGGAACCATAAAACGCAAACGAAAAGAGAAGCAAAAATCTAAAGCCAAGAAAAAAAAATACACGAGCATAATTTATTGAAGAAATCACGTGTGACGATACAGATTTAGTTCTACCTTTTTGTGTACCAAATCTTTCAAATATGTTCCTTTGTTTCCAAAGGAAGCACATTGTCAGATTCTCTAAATCATGCAAACCGTTATAAGTTTACCAAAAGATCGTTTTTCTTTTGAATATCAGCTTTTCAAAGGAGCGGCTAGTTGTTCGTCGGCGCCACTCACCACTAGCCGCTCCATTATTTATGTCTGCTTCATTCAACAACTAATAGTTCGATTTCGTTCACAATCCAAGAAAATCATGTCTAACTGTGTACGAACGGTTATGAGGTTTAGAATATAACTTCAGACGAAAAGTTCAAAAATAAGCCTATTCTACGTATTCTTTACGGTAAAGTACCTTCTGTCGAACTGAATGGAATACTGCTGCAGCCTTTGACTATTATTGTTTTTAAAGCTATGTTTCTTGTTGAATTTATACCAGTTACTGTCCGTCATGTATGTCGAATTGACCAGAAAAATGTAGAACGATTTCAATTTATAAATTTTATGCTGATTTGCGAAATATTTCATGAACAATAGATCATCTACGTCTGTTAGTTAGCCATTCGCTTATGAATTGACTTAGATACTGTCAAAAAATAATGATTTGTATATAAATAAAAGATGATCTAAAAGTTGCGAAGCGATATATCGATAACTCTTCAGTGTAAATTTAATTTATTTATGGATAATTACCATGATCAAATTTTCTAGATAAGTGCTTCTGTAAATGTCTGAATGCATGATAAGTTGCCGAAATCCATTGTAGATTTATCGAATGAATTTACAGATCAAGTTACGCTAGAATTTAACCTTTTCAGGACGGGATTATTTTTTTGTTTGAAAAATAATTAAAAAAAACAAAATTTCAAGAATCAATCGAGTCTATTTTCTGTACAGACTTATTTATATGCTTTCACAGTACGATAGTCTCGAAAACAATTTGGAACGCTTAAACTTACATTACAATCTGAACTTTTGTATTTAGAACGAGACTGTCTCTTGCATCGTTTGACCTTCGTGGTAGACACAATATATTATTGTATTTCTTTGCTAATTACTGATAGAAAATGATGAGTCATTAGTCTCACCGGTTTGTCAATAGAAGGCTGACCTCTTCTCGAATTATGATACTACGCAACTATCCGTGATTGCTAGTGTATGATATATTTCACTGTTAAAAAAAACACTCTGGTATATATGGTGTACCATCCGTTCTCAATGGGTTAATTCAACTCATTTTAATTTCATGAATTAACAGTGTAACTCAACAATAATTATGAATTTCATCATACAACGTTTGAAGTAGCAAATGTTAATGCTCTCAGCGAGCAAAAAGCATTCACTGATTTTTCTTTACGTTCCGTCTCTCTTTCTCTGTCTCTCACGCGCACGCACATACATACTTTAACAACACAATTTGACCATGTATAATACAATGTCAAACAGGAACATGCTAATAGCAACAGAAAAAAATTAAACATATTCAAAACATGATCGAATTGTTCGTTTAAATGTAATTATGAAATGAGAGAAGTAGTGAGCATACATAAAAAGCACTAGTGATTATTTATTCGTACGGACATATGTAAAACTTTCTTTTTTGTAGTAATTTGATCGATAGTTTACAATTATTCAGAGGAAATTTTATCCGATGGAAGTATTTTTCCAAAGCTTTTCTTTTATCTCTCAAAGTCAAGACTCAAACAGACAACATGGATTGTTTCGCAAAAATACCGCTTCATTGTTCTCGGAAAAAGATTTCCAAATTTGTTGCTTTTTATCTACTTCTATGATAAATTAAAATCTATCCGAGGAAGAGATCATTTCAAATTTTTAAAACATTAACTTACCGAAATAGTAATTGGCTTGTCCACATAACGCAATACTTTGCTGATCAAGTTTTGAAAAATCTTCTGTTGGAGTTGAGCAGATCGAATTATGTCACTGAATGTAGTTTTCAACATTAATTATGAATTTGACATTTACTCTGTAAAAAAATAGATCTTTGCATCGAAAAATGAATTTAAAAATTTTTAAAAAATCGTATTTAGATACCTTGAAGACTTTCATATAGTTTCTCACTTTCTATTCAATTTTTGAACTCCAATTTCAATAAATCAATCTCATTCTTTCATAGATCGCTTCATTACACAGAAAAGGCTAGATCTTACAAAAATCAAATCATTTGACTATGTTAAGTACCTCAAAAATTGGTAACGAAAAGCTGCGTCATACCGTTATGTTTGGTTTTTTGCATTTTTTACGTGAAGAAAAATTGTTAGGAGATTTTTATTTGCCATTGTAAAGCTCGTTAAAAGCTCTACAAAATTCATTCTTGCAACATTTTATTTGGACAGCAACTTTCGCAGGAAATCACAACTTAGTGAGACCCCTAATAATAAGACTCTCTCATCATTTTTCTGTATTAGAAGATGAGGAAAATTCAATAAATAAGATCTTCGATTGAAACAGGAACAGAAACAATAATTGTGTGTTATACAGTTTATCTTGTACTTTCACTAGTGTAGGAGTACTGGAAAGCTTCCTGACCTCACCCGATTACGATTCAAAATTTTATTCTGAAGCAACTCGTCATTTATAGTCAATTTGTAAACACATGCTTCAGTGATATTGAATTTTCCTCAACTTCTAATGCAAAAAAATGATAAGAGAGTCTTGGAAAGTCATAGCTGGGGACATTATTAACACATTCACCACGATTCAATTTTCTTGAGGAAAGTCTTCTAAATATCCATTCCTGTCAATAGTTAACTTCTAATAAATGCACATAGTGACCTTTTTACTATTATCTGCGCATGATTCACCGTCCTCTTCAAATCATGGCATATAACCATTCTGAAGTTTCGTGTAAGTCTTCTCCGATTTTGACTGCTTGGCACGCCAATGGAGAAGTTGAAGCCTGTTCCAAGACACCAATCAGCAAGTCATTCAAAGCACAAACTCGCTGATCACAAGCTGTAAGAAAAGGAAGCGTCTGCTCGTGATTTCCGAAGATGTTGTGCTGGTTGCTATGAGAAAATGAGAGAGCAACAGCGAAGGGAAGCAAGTGATGCGGCAATAAAAAAATAAAAATTTTCTGTCCTGATTGTGATAAATTTTTTTGTCGTGATTGCTCTAATGAAAAACATCACGCTATGTAATAAGTAGTTCAAACGATAACGTGGAAGAGTACAGGACGCATCTCGTATGTCTTTTTGGGCAAGAATAAAAGAAAAAAAAATGCTTTTTTACTAAACAGATTCTTGAAATAAGGCGGGTCCCACCGGTGGGACCCATCGTGGTGAATGTGTTAAGGCACCTTTGGATAGGGAAACATCTGCTCTTTCTTACGGGTATATATTCATGCGAAAAGTAATACATCATGAGAGTAATTTTTAATATTTTTCTTACGAATGTCAATCATGAGCCCTCTTTTATTAGTAGTGAAAAAAATTGTGCATATTGTCAAATTGTGGTAGAGATACTCAAGTTTTTCTTCTCGGTAACGTGATTTTTAGACCACTATCTATTTTCAAGTGAATAATAGTCGGATACAAATAAGAACAAAAAATTTTATTATGACAAAATATTAAACAACACACAGTATGTTACATTTTTCTTTTTTAATTGACAGAACAAGATTATGGCCGGCTCCACACTTCTTCCTTGGCAATTCTTTGAACAGACCGTCAAATCACCTCAAAGATTGGGTCATATGATGGGCGAACAATCACTATCGTTTGCCGAATATATGCATGCTATTCAGCGACTTGCATTGTAAGTAAATATCAGATTCCGATGAACATATAATAAATATTCATGCTTTTTCGCATTTTATTAAGATATCTTATAGAAGAAGCAAAAGTAAAATCTGACGAAGTCATTCTACAATTAGTTGAAAGATCCATTGAAATGCGAATTGGACTATGGGGAATTATGTTAGCCGGTGCTGCTTATTGTGCTGTGGATTCTAGTGGTACGGATAATCGCCTCTATCAGTTAATTAATCAAATGAAAGTCACGAAAATACTTAATCATGCCGTTACAGAATCTTTTCTCGATAGGTAATTCATTCATTGATGTAGAATTTATTCTTTCAATTGTATTACATTACTATCATAAAAGTGAACTTTTAGTTCTCCAATAGAGTATTATTTAGGGCAATCCAAAAGTAATGTCATCAGAATCTTATAAATCTAGACTATTCGAGACAACTTTTTATGCTAATCCCAATTATCATGTTCATTTTTCATCAAAATAAAATATTGATAGTGAAAATGTCGAAATACAGTAGTTAAAGAGAAAAATTGATGTTAAAATTAATTGAGATTTGTCAATGCAGAGCAATTTTAGAATTCTCGCAAAAGTATGAAAGAACTACCAAATACTGCATTCTGTTGCCCTATCTAAGCCGCAATTTTTGACAAACCTTCACGAGTGATCACAGCTTCTAAGATTAGCACGATTCAATGCAATAAAACCTGTAATTACGAAGTATTATTAAAAACAATGTCAATCTAATACATACTGTAGGGACCAATTAAATTCCCCCTCCTCGGTCGTATTTTTGAGTTTTTATCACTATCGTTCTTTTATTTTTTGACCTGATATATATCGTGAGAAAGCCCAGAATACGCTGCATCTTTTGATGTATTTTGTTTGAGTATCAAATACAATATGAAGTATAAAAAATGTATTAGAAAAAAATCTAACACTTCTTTTTACTACATGATGTTCATAATAATGTCACATACTTTATTTCAGCTTAGGTAAATGATAGAATATTGACTTTTGTTTTGAAAGATGCGCCGTTTAAAGTTGTACAAAAGCTGTATTAGGATAATTCCTATAGAGTATCAGATATGTTTTCCAAACATTTTCAATATGACGGAAACTGATACTGTGATGTAGATTGTTTTTTTTTGAGTATAAGAAAGACGATTAGAACAGCCGAAAATGATTCTAATCATACCCTTTTTATAGAGCTTTGCATGACGCATCTTTTGAAAAAAAAATGCAACATTCTATCATTCACATGAGCTGAAATATGTGTGAAATAAAGTATGTTAAAACATTATGAACACCTGTTTTTGTAGTAAAAAGAAATGTTAGATTTTCTTCTAATACATTTTTTATACTTCATATTGTATTTGATGCTCAGACTAAACACACCAAAGGATGCAGCGTATTCTGGACTTTCTCACAATATATAGCAAATCAAAAAATAAAAGAACTACAGTGATAAAAACTCAAAAATACGAAGGAGAAAATTCAATTAACCCCTACAATAATTATCCAAGTTTGTGCATCATATACTGCTGTCATCTATAATGATCAGACATATTCATAAAGGCATTTATTTTCATTTTGTTCTCTTCACTGGCTCTATCTTCTACCAATACTTTTTTTTTCTATTCTCTCCTCACCTGTACTGAAACCAAGTTGTTACAATTTACTTTTTGTCAATTTTGATAATGATTCAGAACCAAGCAGATGATTCAAAGAGTTAGTTGGAAATTACCGATAACTAACATTGAAAGCTTATATTTTACTGATTAAAGTCAGAAATACTATGCGATCTCTGATTGTTCTCATCATGTAGAGATCAAACAACAACAACATTATACAAAGCACCGATATTAACCTATTCTTGACGGTCACTTCAACAAACAACAAAAATGGGTATATCAAGTCATTTTTCGTTGCCTACTTTTACATGATTCTGATAACTCGTTTTCTCGGTCGTTCAGTATGAAATACAATATTTCTTCGTTGATGTTTCTAATGTTTGAACAAACATAGATACCATCCTCTACTGTTATCATTCTCTAATCAAAAAGATTATACATTAAAACAGCAATCGAAATGTCTATATCTATACACAATTACAATTATTTACAACAATATTCCAAAATTTTCTCTGTGTAAAGAAACAAGTTGCGAACAGGTGTAGTTTTTGCCAAGATATTTTTATTTTATGAGAACTCGATCAAATGGTATGTATGATCGTTTTCAATTAGATAATTTTCATAATATCTATAGAGTGCCGAGGGTTCCTTTTAAGGTTTCAAATATTCGTGAAACATCTGCTTACCATCTATTCTAACTATAATTTATCATTATTTTTTCATTGGTAAAATGATCGATTAAGTTAAGTTGTGAACACATAATTTAATGTGTACAAAAAATGTAGAGAATATTTCTAATGGCTAGACTTGACTGTTTTGTATCGTTACAAGAAATTTCGGCTCGACAAAAAACCAGATTTATTTTTCACTTCATGAATGATATCGATGAGATGAAAAAACTTCGCACATGAGATATCGTCAAAATTATTCGCAGCATTGTATAAGTCATAAACTAATTCGAACTAGTTTGCACTCATTGAATAATATGTTCACAACTTAATTTAATAGATCACTTCACCAATGAAAAAATAATGATAAATTATAATTGGATTACGTCGTTGCAACGAATTGTCCTAGAATCACTGATCCTAAGAAACTTTTACAGCTTAATATACAAAAACCAAAGTTAATAATGATGAGTTTTCTGCTAATAGCATGGTAACTTTGTTTTTTTCTGTTAATTTTTATCTACAATAATACGCAATATTGTTGAATTCATACGAGAAAGATTGAATTAGTGAATATGATTATGAAGTTCTTCTTGTGTGATTGCAAATATCTTCATATTTTTATGCCTGTTTACTAAGACTACAGACTGAAGAAGAACTCCTATTAAATAGGTCGTACAAATATATGTAGATTTTGAGAGGATAGGATAAATAAATTTGTTCGAAAATATCAATTGATAGTTTTGAGTTAACACTGTTTTCGGTTCTCGATTCACCAAGATTGTTTAGAAAAAGCGTTTAAAGTTTCTTTTCCAGAAAATTTTTATCAATCTTATTTATAGTTTCATATCTATTTAAAATGTAGTAGTTGAATAATTTACATGCAATCTTTGTAGATTGAATAGAACGACAAAAGTCGAGTTAAAATTATTTTTTACAAATTAATGTCGACTATAAGTCAATCTTTACTTTCTCTACCTGTGGAGATGATTCATCGAATTTTGGATCATTGTGATATTCAAACCATTCTCTTTGCAATTCGTCTTACTTGCAAACAACTCTATCATTATATCGATACATATGAGAGATTTACAATTCATCTCGATTCCAATAAGATTTCTGAATGGAAATTCTTGTCTCATCATGTACAACCTGAAAGGATTATTTCATTAATGATATGTAATAATAATGATTGTGATGATTCAAATTTGATTTCTACTTTTGCTTCACTATTTTATACCCGGCAACTTATTCGCCTCCGTTCCGTAATGTTTGACAATTTCGAGGTGGATGGAATAATCAACTTTCTGGAACGTATCAATATCGGATTATTAGTTAGAGTTTCAATTGGAAATTTGATTGATAGGATAACGTCGAATAACAGCCGACTTCTTTTCATAGGACACGGTTATGATTATTATGAATTCCGACCTCGAAAGAGTTTATCTGAAATAATCAATTATATATCTTCATCTGAATGTCGATTAAACTATCTAAAAATAAATTCTTGTGATTGTAACCAATATCGTCTCTTTCTATGTCAATTATCTTATTTACAGACATTGATAATTAGAGATATCAGAATTAATAATAGCTTCTCGAATAGTGTGTCCAATTCAATGTTAATATCATTAACTATAACTGACTGTTCGTTACCTGTAAAAGATTTCGAATCAATACTTTTACTAACACCGAAACTTCATTATCTAAAATTGATTTCAATTAGACAAACATTTGATTGTATGTTCGATGGGAATTATTGGAAAGAATTTCTTGATAACAATTTACGTCTATTGAAGAAATTCGAATTTTTCTTCTCTTCTTTCTATTGGAAGAACAATGATTCTGTTAGTCTTGCTTCAGTTATTAACTCATTTACAACGTCCTTCTGGCTGCATGAAAAGCGTTGTTTTGTCACCTTCAATTATGATATATTAACGTCTACTGTGAGACTTTTTACAATTCCGTTATGTATCATTGATAAAAAAGACTCGATCCGATGTCAAGTGACTTCGACAGACAGAATTTGTCGTTTAGTGAAAAAATCAATCAATACAACGACTTCTATCACCATTGATCAGGTATATCGGACTATCTCAGCAAAGTTTTCAATTTAATTCAACATAATACTAAGCAAATCTGCAGAATCGATTATCACGAAGATTTTTTTGCGGAAAATTATAGTCTACTGAAGATGTCAGTTTTATGTTCTGTTTCCCGAAACTTAACTCAAAGTATACTTTTATACATTTATAAATCCAATGAAGTATTTATTTACTCTTCTACTGTCTTTTTCTAAAAAGTTTATATGGATTCCGCATTCTCGAAAACGAAGAATTCACTAAAAAGACCTGTGGATATTTGATAAAGCTTAAAAATTCATAAAAGTAACGTATGATGTAAGGTCCAATTTCCTCGTTTCTGATAACCAGAATCTCATACCAACTTTCAACCATAATACAGCAGAAGATTGTATCAATGTTCCATTACGTTTAGAAATGCATAAAACAGATTATGAAGTGCTTTTCGGGATCGAGAAACTCTAACATCCCTATTGTATAATATTGATCAGTTGAGAAAGATTACAATGTCTCTTGAATGAACGTTTTCACTATCGAAATAAATCAATTCTCGAAAAATTCGAATGATTTTAAATAGTTTTTGAACAATAAAACATTGATGTTACTATATTGCTTGTATTTTTCTGAATGCAATGGTATATCCGAAGTATTTTGGTTATTTTTCTTGCAAAAAAGTAGTTCAGATATTCTTATTATTGTCTAGACACTCACTATACTGGATCTTCGAAACAAGAATATAAGCGACGATAGTGCAATTATTCTCTTTGAAGCATTACAAAATGATGAAGTAATCATCAATTCTTGTTTTTCTTTATATTTAATAAGCAAGTTTTTCATTGTTGTTAGACATTAACCGAATTATATCTCGACTCCAATTACATCACATCTGTGGCCATACAATATTTTGCTGAGATTTTACGAACTAATGTGGTAAAGATTTTTTTTAAACATGATTATGTCACGTTTGATTTTTCCCAAAGACACTGACTACTCTCAATTTACGAGAAAATTCTATCAGTAACTCAGGTCTACTGTATCTTTCTAATGCTCTACAAAATAATATGGTACATGTCATTTTCATGTTAGGTGTATCATGATTAAAATCTTCTCGTTAAATAGACACTTATTACACTTGATCTCGAAGCAAATAAAATTGGTGATATTGGTATTGATTATCTTATGAAAGTATTAGAGGATAACATAGTAGATATTGTTTTTAATCAATTTGATGACATTCATCTACAAATTTCTTCATTTTAATATAGACACTCACTACATTGAATCTTAACAGAAATCAATTGGGAAATCGAAGTGCAGAATCTATTGGAAATATGTTACGAAAGAATAAAGTTATTTTCATTTTCGTTTTATGTTTTCTATTGACTATTTTATCTGTTAAATAGACATTGACTTCACTAAATCTGTCATGTAATCAATTCGACTATCGAGGAGTGCAGTATCTTGCTCAAAGCTTCCAAATAAACCATGTAAAGATTTTCTATGCTTCAGTTTTATCATTATTTATATCCTTTGCATACTATAGAGCTTGATTATGTTGAATCTTCGAAAGAATTCTATTGACGATAGAGGAGTTGAACATATTGCTAATGGATTAAGAGAAAATACGGTAGATATGATTTTGTTTCTATATAATCGATATGTATAGATTTCTGATTGATATCCAGACACTCACAACACTTGATCTTGGAGAGAATAATATTGGAGATATAGGAGCACAATATATTGGAGAAATATTACGAACTAATTCCGTGAGCTTTATTATCATATTCATATTTATCTTCAGATTTTCAACTAGACACTTATTGATTTGAAACTTGAAAGTAATCATATTGGAGATCCAGGAGTAAAATATCTAAGTGATACATTAGAGAATAATACAGTATTTATCTTACATTTTATTGTTATTATAAATAAAAGTATATTAATTCTATTCAATTTTGTACAGAAACTTGTTTCACTCAATCTTCGACATAATCATATTGGAGATATCGGAGCATGTTATCTTGCTAAAATGCTACTTAAAAATATGGTTAGTTTGTTTTTCTTTTGTTATCTATTATATTGATTATAATCTTTGAAAAGACTCTGACAATGTTATATCTTGGCTATAATCAAATTGAAGATGATGGATCGATTCATTTTATTGATATTTTAAAGGACAAGAGGGTAGATTTTATCAATGAAAAATCATAATTATTAAAGTTATTTTATCATTTTAATGTAGATATTTATGGCATTAGAATTGATTTATAATAAGAATGGTTTGTGTCAGACTATTGGAAAAATTCTTCAAGCACAATATGATCCAGTGATTTAAGAATTTTTTTATTCTTATTACACACATATATTTTTCTATAAAACTAGACGTTAACCATATTGAATCTTCAATCCGATAAAATAGGAATGAAAGTTTTCGAATGTCTCCTTTTTTCATTACAAAACAATAATGTGAGTTTTGTTTTTCTTTCATCATTATCATATTAGTCTTTCTATTTGAATAGACATTAAAAGTTCTTGAACTTGAAGACAATCATATTGGTGATCATGAAATAAAACTTCTTATTGATGTTTTACAAAATAATTCGGTTTTATCTATTCAATTTTAATCTATTTAATATGCATATTCTTTTGTACATTATAGACAATCATTGAATTCGGTCTTGCACGAAATAACATTCATGATAACGGTGCACAATCACTCGCTCAAATGTTGAGAAATAATCGAGTAAATTTTGAATATTTTTCTTTTTTAAAATATTCGTATTTCATCATTGAAAAGGTACTAACTACGATGAATCTTAGTAAGAATAAAATCGGAGACAAAGGTCTAATTAGTCTTGCTGATGCCATGAAAACAAATATAGTAATATATGGTTTTTTCCATATTTATTATTTGCATATTGACTTATTTTCCAATAGACACTTATTACAATGGATTTGTGGGATAATTTAATCAGTGACGATCTGACAATGAAAATAGCAAAGCAAGATTATAGAATGATCTTCTCTTTTGAACTTGATTAAGCGAACTACATAAATATATTCTTTAAAAACAATTTTTACAGCGTTATTATTTTATTAATCAAGAAAAATAAATGTTCGTTCTTTTTTTTTTGTGCACAACAGCAGACGATTAAAGAACCATTGACCTCAAAAAAAAAAGACATACCGAGAGAAATTTTGACGTTACTATCACGTTTTTCATTTTTGAAAAAAATAACGTCATCATTTACATTACTATTAAAGAAAATATTTTTATATTAAGTGTTAAATATCTTTCAACATTCGAGATAGAGATTATATGTTTATATTATATTCTCAATACTAAATATATGTGGCTGACGTATATTGTGCAGGACTCTATTCACAAAAATTTTAAGAGTAAATGTTTGAGAAAACTAGTTACTATGGAGCATCGATGGTGGAAAGTGACCTTTCAGATTTGTTTTTGTATATTGCAAAAAAAAAAAAGTTTAGTATTATCTGAAATTTTCAGTTCTATAGGATGAAGTCTTCCTGTGTGAGAATATAAATATTAATGAAATTTTTCATCATTTTGATACGGAACTTTTGGTTGATTTTCAAATGTTTTTCAAGTTTTTAGTTTTAATTTATGAGACTTTCGACATCTCATTCTTTCAACTAAAACTACTGGCATATTGTTCTTCTCTATGCAAGAATTCTGAGGTTTTTATCAATCGTATAAAGTCTTTGGAAGTACCATCGAAATGTGTATTTTGCCATTTTTGTGCCAAAATGTCGATCATTTAAGAATTCGATATATAATTAATACATTCAACACGGCAAGTCCCACTACTGTCGACCGTCGTATTTTAATAAGACACTTAATTTTTCATACTTTTGTAGTCAATCCTATAATGTCCTATTTTTTTCGAAAGATGAAAGGTTCCATTAGAAAAATCCAATATTCCTGAAAACTATGATGTTCCCTCAACTGAAAGGAGGATAATATGAAAAAAAATAGTGTATATGTTTGTTTGTGTCAGGATCAAAGGTCAAACAATGAAAAGTGTTAGATGCCCATTCTATTCACTGTTCCATGACCAATCAGATATCGAGAGTTAAAAAACTGACTGATGAGATTATAGGTATTTAAAAGTAAATCCGTCGTATTATTTGGCATTGGAAGTTCGATATAAATAGTTTGAATTTGAATAAATCATATTAGTAGCTAATTGAAACGTAGAATTTATTCTAATATCGAGTCTTCGAATTGACTTATTGTCAAATAAATGATGATCTCGAATTCATTTGTTCAATATGCAGAAGGAGTTGTCTAGTCTTTTGAATAGAGACCTGTGGGCACATGTTTTTTATGAACCCGACGGGACCTAGACTCGCCCTTTTTTTTTACCAATATCTCTTCTCCGTCTATGTATACCGTAGGTCTCTAGAGCCTACGCTTTCGAGTTGACCAGCATTTTTAAAAATATATTTTAGTTAAACTAAATAATAAGCACTTGATTGTCATCCTCATCATCAAACCACTCTCCATAGTTCAAAATTCATCTTCAAATCATGCCTAATTACCTTTGATAAAACTTTGTTGAAAACTATTATAATCATCACTACTTAACAATTGTGGAAGAAGGAATGAACGAACGGACATAACTGGCTCGGTTAAGACTTTCCTTTCAGTAGAGGAAATAGTGAAAATGTAATATTAAATAATATATCACAAGTTGAATGTACTTAGGAATTGAATAAAAAGGAAATCCAATGGTTTTTCTATTATTTATCAAAATGAAAAGATTTGAATTTGTATTCTAAAAAATATTCTTCTATAAAAAGTCAATTTTCTCAAATGTTATGTCAAAGAATTGAACGAGCCGATATCAAAATGAATTTTGCTCATATTGATTTTTTTCAGAAATATTTTATGTTTATTTTTCAAATTTTCAACATATATATTTACAAATATTTTCTGATTATGGAAGATCTCAATTTTAACAACTTAAAATTATAAATAACAGACATTTCAAAAGTTCAATATTCTATTGATTTCTATGGAAAAATTGTTCCCAATTTCATGCCATATTATCAAATAAAATATTTCAAATATTGGATATATTTTGAAAAACATTGTTGTGAAAATAAGATTTAAATTTTTTTTCTGAAATTCAAAAGAAAGAAATAAAATAGTTTTTTTTTGTCTCATATTTTCATCACATGTTTTTTTTCTATCATGTAAAATATTATCGAGATTATTGTTTATTTTCAAAACAAACACATGATATATATAATTTTCTTTTGTACATATTATTTTCTGAATTTATAAAAGACATTATAATAACAATTTTCTGAACTGAACAATAAAACAAAAATTTAAAACATATTTGGTGTATTCTCTATATCTTTATGGACTTTCAATATCTCTGCCCGATCTCCATTCGATGGTCTAAAAACGAAACAATGTTACCAATCACCCAATTTAACAAAAGAAAGATGTTTTCACGATCCTACCTTGTATTATCGCCAAATAACTTTCTCGCCTTGTTTGCTGCTGCATCTGCCAAATGTACAACACTTGGAATTGATTCACTTGATTGACTATCAATACGTTGATCAACATAACAGAGAGAATAAGTGAGTTCTTCCAATTCGATTAATGAATACCCAATTTCATTAACTAGTACAACGTAATTTCCGATTTTGTTCGTTCCTAAACGTGGTTTATGTGAGTTTAGGAAGAAATTTTGATAATTTGTATTAATAATGGAACTATCAACGACGACACCAGATTCAACATTATCAACGATGATGCCAGATTCAACATTATCAATAGGCGAAGGAGATGACAATCGAAAAAGACGAGTGTGGTGACGTTTTTTAACGACAATGAATGTTAGGAGAGGATAAGAGGAATGTGCTGGATAGACGACTAGAAAGAAACAAAAGTTGTTAGAGTACACATAGAACCAGAGGTGTCCATTGTGGTTGAGAATCTGCCGCAACGATAATCGATGAAAGTCACTCGCGCCGGTCGCCAGATAAGCACTATCGTGATGGGATTTTTAAAAACCATTGGATTTTCAAGGGTGTGACTGGTTTATACTAGAGTTGCTCCTGCTAATCGATCAGATTCGTCAAGCCTTACCGTGCAGCACACACTCACATAGAGATTATCTGAAAATTCCTGAGTTTTTGAAGTATAATGGATCAGAAAGAGTATTAGTCCAATAATTTTAAAATAAAACAAAAATTGTTTCTTACTTTTAAATGCATCCTTCAGTGCGGTCACTTCTTCATTTAGTACGCGTTCAAACTGTCCATCATCAACTCCATCGCGATAGAAAACAATATGCTCTGGTAGAGCATCTTCATTGTTGCCTTTGAATGCTGTTAATAGTTCTTCAATCATTATTTTTAACAATAAAATAGCTTCTTCTGATTGTTTTCCTTTATTTGTCCATTGACGGGAGACACGTTGATTTGTTAATGTGCATTCAGAATTCATACTTGCAACAACAGCTGCAATCGATGGAAATTCACCAGAATAATTATTTTTTGTGTGTTGAACATCAGCTCCGATAAACATTGTTTTGATATTCGTTTGTAATTGAGCTATTCGTTTATTTTCACCACTCAGTTTAGCATTGACTGATTGTAAAAGATTACTACAATAAGTTCTTAAGATTTGTATTCTGTGAACTTTTGCAAAATTAGCACATTGAGTAGTAAGACCTAAAGAGAGATAGAAAGTCTACCATAACTTTATTAAAGAACTACTTACCGAATTTGACACACGCAATTTGTTTGAAAACTTCGTGTATCTTTTGGTTTCGACAGTTTTCAAGACAGAGAATAAATTGACATTGATTGTTTTTAAGTTCAGATAAATAATCTTGAAGTGTATTTTCAAAATTTTTGTCAACAAAAATGTCATATTCGTCAGGTTTCTGAGGTAATTTTATATTTTGTCTATTGGCTGCCTGTTAAAAAAGCATGAGAAAAAGATTTTAAGAAGTATAATCAGAAAAAACTAATACATACAGTATAGAAGCTGTTCAATAATTTTTTCTGTACTTGTCTCGCATTTCGTTGTTGACGATCTGACAGATAAATAAATGCCATTTTATCGACTGACGTTGGATTTGTAAAACCACCTCGTTGACCGAGAGTAATTTGACGTTTATCCAGAATTTCATAAGGAATTGCCATAATTTCTTCGCAATTGACTTCTAATTGAATTTCTTTACACAATTCATTATCATAGAAATTACAACTTTTAATGGCTCTTATGATTGAATGATATCGTCGATGAACTGATGGTGCTCGAACACTTTTCATGCTTTCATCTTCTGTAACTTGCTGCCATTTTTGAAGACTGCAGAGTTCGATTGGTAGATCAACTATAATACGCGGATTGCCTACTCGATACGCTTTCAAGCAGCACAATTCTGGAAACCGAAGCTCAAATCCAAGATGTTTGAAGTAGTCTGAGAGACGTTCTTTTCCTTTAATCAAAATCTCTCCTGGAAGATTATTTGAAAAATCTCCCGTGAGAATATATTTGTCTTGATGATCTGAATCAACTGTGGTTATTTCAATATCTTTCAAACAATTACTAATTAGATCGTACTGTTGATTTGACAGTTGCCCACGAAAAGTAGATTGTTGCTTCTCTAGTAATCGTTCCCAAATAAATGGTAAAATATCACAATGAGGATAGAATCGAGTAGTCGTGATATCTAGATTCAAAGTTGGACCTGATTCTGTCAGACATAGAGACTGTTTGAAGCCTGTAATGAGATTGTAAGGTCCATCTCGTTGTGATTCTTCATCCCATCCGTAAAAAAATGAAGCAATTTCTTTGAATTGTTCTTTTAACACTTGTTTGATTAGTGTTCCAATAATTCTAATGGAAGATTGATCTAAATCATTTGTATTACTTGTACCTGAAAGACATTTGACTGTTAAACGACGTTTATATCCTTGGTCTTCTTTCTCATGTACGAATGGAAGTTTGTCCTTGAAATTTGTTGTACTGTAAATACAATATCCTTCATCATACCAACAGACAGCTGTTGAATGAATTGTTTTGGCTAGAAGGAGATCATTGACAAACTGACGACGTTTCTGACGACTGGATATATCAATATATTTATTTTGTTTTACATGATATTCTTCAACAGCGACATCATATTGGTAAAAAGTAAGATCACGAGCGAATGAACAGGGAAAATGATTGGTATATATGACATCATCTGTCTCTTCCAAAACGTTTTGTGATACTGTTATCGCTTCTTGAACTGACTTTGAAGTTGTACTCTGTTCTTCCGGTGTAGTTAATACTAATGCATCAAGAGCATTTATTTGTTGATCCATGATTTTCTGAAAAGGAGAGATTGAAATATAAAAATTCATTTCCAGATTCTATCGATTCTTCTTCAAACTTTAGTAAATATTAATGACTCACCGTGTTCTATTCTGTTTCTTCTTCTTTGTAAATGACTTTTTTGTATGAATAATGTGAATAAAAAACTCTTCGTCTACATTAGTATTTATACTATTAAAATGACTCATGAATAAATTTTTTTCCAGTCAGAATAACTAAGTATTGTGAATATTTATCTTTTCTCATTGTTTAAATCGTAAATCGTAAATCGTAATATAATTTCACAATCGTTGTATAAGATACTGATAATATTCTTTTAGATAAGGATATCAATACGTAGAGTCATGTATGGGTACAATTCTTCACGCTCTCATCGAAATAGCCATTTCTTTCAATATCCAAAATCGAACAAGTTCCAAATAGCTGCACTCAGCATCCGCCCGACATTCCACAACTATTTCAGATGGAAAACTTTAGGAAATATTTCATACATCATTCTAGTTTTCAATGTATTATAGTGGTAACAAAAATGTACAGAATTAACTATTCAATAGTGTTCTGTAGTTTTCAATTCATTAGCAACTGTCGTTGGTCGTTCAAATTTAAGCTCAAATCTGTCTTTTCCATAGTTTTTCTGCGTCTGCAAAGGGCATGCGCTATCAAAATGATGTTTTTTTCGTCGGATGAATATGCACCATTAATAGAAAATGTGCTGATATTATCTGTTCTTCAAACTATTACTTATAATTCTTGAAGGTTTAGAAAAAGTATGAGGACTGCACCATCGTCTATACTGAAAATAATCGCTAATCCAATGATCTAATGGGGAAAGATTTCCAAAGTTCTTTACTTTAATGTTATTGCTATTATTGGAATTTGAAAAAAAGGTCACCAGATGAAATGCGTATAACTTTTTAATAAAGATAGTTAGAGACCTGCAGTTTTCATCATTCGGAAGAGGGTGCTGGAAAACATGTACCTATGCAGAAAGTTAAATTTCTTTATGTGCTTTATACTCTAGTTCTACCAGACGAAATTTGGAGAGAATTAGTCAGTCCTTAAAAAGACATTTCTTTTTGTTTCTTTTGTCGAAGTAGTGCTTTAGATTCAAACGCATACACAGAAGAAACTTTTTGTTAGTGAAGAGAAAAAAGAACATATAAAATGAGGATTGGACAAAACTCCGATTTGTGAGACAGATAAATGTTTTAAGCGGAAAACAAACGTCCGAATAAAAAAATGGTGACTTTCTATATGCAAAGTTAATGATGATTATAAACAACATGTTGCATAGATGAGTACTGATATGAGAAAAATTCTTTATATACATCACTTATATACATACTCTTCCAGTGTAAAACTGAAAATCCATAAGAATAATGCTTTTCTCTTTGAGAAAATAATTTAATTAAAATTTCAAAACTAACAAAATTTTGGTTATAACAATCAGCAGAGTCAAACATCAGCAGAATCAACAGCATACATGCTCCATGACCTATAGTTTCACAATGAATATTATGAGATCATTAATCTGTATGACATCCGTGGAGAAAAGAGAAAGATGTTTACAGATACTTTCACCACCAGATTTGATTTTAGTCTTTGGAAATGTATATCGAATTAAATTACGTTTTTTTGTTGTCTTATCATTTGCGTATTAAGAAATTTGTTTTTCTTTTTTCGAATGACTATGAAGACAAAGGAATTATTTACACAATGAATAATATACTTTAAAAAAAATAATTTGAATCAATTGTGGTGGTTACACAGGGGAAGAAAGGTGATATGTGTATAGTTCAAAGGAATTCACAAACTTGTTCAAACATATCACGTTTAATCCATGTTGGTGTTTTCAATATTTGTCCATTACCGATGACATACAATAGTGATAAGTCTGTTTGATTCAAGACAATTATATCAGCATCATAATTTTCATCTATGAAACCTTTTTGTTGAAAACTGAGATATATGGATGGATTTGCTGTTGAAAATTGTATGGCTTCTTCTAAAGACCATGAATATTTCAAAACTAAATTTTGAATAGTTTTTAATGATAGATGAGGAGATGACATCCCATAGGATATTAAATGACCCATTGAATCGTATGTTGGAAGAGATCTAAAGCAGAAAATAAGTTTAAATTCAACTACAAAAATCGATCAAATTGAAGTATTTCTTTAAAGGTACTGTTTTCTGCTTTAAGATGTCTTTAATCTCAATTAATATGTCGTTTTAATAAAACCCGTACCCATAAGCATCACTTGATATTGTAATATATTCCATTGGTAGCTTCTCATTTCTAAATATGTTTAAAGTATCTATAGTTGTTGTTTCATTTAATTTATCTTCATCAGCCGTAAAATCACATACACCACCAGCTTTTATCCATTTTCTAGCTTCTTCAAGTAACTCATCTCCTCTTGATGACATATGTGTTAAGTACATATGTCGAATAGGAATTGTTGTTTCATTCAAAATTTGCCAAAGTAAATCGATTTTACTAGAAGATGAACCCATATGAAAATGAATTACACCCGGTTTTCCACTGAGCATTCCACCGATTCGTGCATCGCTAAGTAATTGCAAAAGTTCAGATTTTGATGGCCAACTAGAACGATGATCACTCAATGCTAGTTCACCAGCTCCTAGAACTTTATCAATTAAAATTAAATCTTGTTGCAAGGATCCAGTTAATGTAACGATTGGAATACGATAACTACCAGTCCACATCCATGTTGTCAGACCATCATGATCAAGACTCTCAAATAGACAACAAAATAAATGTCACAACATCAATTTTAAATTCGAGTGTTATGTCTACTTCAATAAGTAAAAATAGTTGCCTTAAATCTATGCTCAGCACTTTGACCTTATCTCATGAACGGATTGATTATTTGAGCTGGAGGACGTCTCAACTGAGCAACAAAATCAGATAAAAGAAGTGACAGAATTAAAAAAATTGCGTAAATTCGAATAAATTCCACGTTCAAAAAGATGGTATTTTCGTCTTTTCTCAGGTGGTGCATCAGATGATTCTAGACTTCTGTTTCCATCAGACACATCTATTGCCACTAAATTGTAAGGATAGAAAAACTGGGAAACTAATTTAGTATGAATCACAATCTAGACGTGATATTATGTCTTTAGAAATCACAGAAATTGAGTTCAGATATTGTGTCAAGCTTGGAATACTGGATAAGAAGAGTTATTTTTCAATGGATTTCTGTTTGTATTTAACAGGATTACAATCTATAGCAACTTCAGGAATTTATACGATATGTATATGATAGATACAAGCATCAGGATTTTCATAATAAATCACCAATATTAACAGCTATCGATTTGAATTTTTATCTTATGATAGTCCTTTTGACTATTTACAAAACCAGGCATTTAGAAAATCCCAAAACTATTGATCATCTGAGACATATCTAGGCAATTTGGTTTATGGATGAAGTTTTTGCGTATTTCGAGACCTTTTTTCATCATCGTTAAAAACTGAGTCGATTTATATATGTTGGAAATAATTATGAGAAAAACTTTTTTTGGAAAAAAAACCCTGTAGCCCATCTGACGTATGAATTGACAATGCAGTTTAGAAAATATTCTCTAGTTTTTATTGAATGCAAATACTCTCAAGCAATTTTCATATATTTGCTCAAAAAAATTTTCTTTATCAATCAAATATGCAGACGACAAAGAGATGAGTTGCATGTTAATTTTCTTAATAGAAAAAAACTTACTTTCATTTTTTGTAGTAATGATGAAAGACTAAAATAAAAGACAAAAAATATTTGTCAAGTGAATTTTGAGCAAAGATATGGACAAGAAAGTTTCATGTAGAGATTTTTTTATAGTTAAAGTTTGAAATGTATGGCAATGTGCATGACCTTCTCCATTATAAATAATCGATTGGAATCAACTCATTCTAAAGACCATAAAAATGATTTAAATTATTTCGAATTCTACAAAATAGATCTAGAGATCTTCTGAAAATCAATCGATTCAACTTTGATCATTCTGAAATAAGTGATTTCTACAAATTGAAAAACTAACGAAAATTGGAAATTATTGCGAAGTCAAAAGATGATACGATCGACCGTTCTCGTCAGAAAATAAATTACATGTCATCATACATAAATTGTGCATTGAACTTACCACAAGAAGTTCCAAGATTTTTTTTGCTTATCTATAGTCTTTCATTTCAAGATATTGGTAAAATCAAAAGAGTAAAAACACATCGAAAAAAAGAAAAAAAAATGTTTTTTTTTAAATGAGTTTTAGTTTTAGAACAATACGCTAGAGAAGCAGTGAAACTTTCCTGACCTTCTTGTCATTCCATCCGTTCCAAGTGTTCCAACAATCGTTGTTAAACCACCATTTATCAACTGAGATAAACGACTTTCGGGAGTTCGAGAATATGGACCTAAGACAAAAATAAATAGAACATATAGTGAATAACAAAATTATTCGGGCAGCAATAGGTTCAACAAAAGTTTTAGTTCGAATTTTGTCGCATCGCTAATTATAAACTTAAATTAACTGTAGCGATTATGCTTGAAACTTCATATGGTATCAATTAAGTCATAGTACGTAAATATTTCTTTTTCATTTCATTAAATTCGAACCTTAATCTTCGTTAGGTCTATAGGCGACTTTCTCTCACTAGCATCATTCATCAATTATCAACTTTCAGCTTATATGACTCAAACTATTCTAAATCTCTTCTATCAGAATTTTTGTAGTAAAAAGAATTTTCTATAAATTTAGAAACTTTTGCACCACTCTTGATATGTAAATAGAAACAAAATACAGAATATTATCGTCACTGTTTATATGGATTAGAACTAGTCCAGCCATCTTTGTAACGCATAGTATTCATTTAAATAACATATCTAACGCCTTTGGTCTACAGAATACTCGTTTTCGAGCTTTCTTTCTACATCAGTTAAACAAAAAGTAGCTCATCGTGTGCCGAACAATTTTCTCTTTCAAATGATATGTCAATACAAAAAATTTTATATCAGAATGTACGGATAGAGAACACAGACAAACAAGTGACCGAATTATTTTGGCAGTCATTGTATCTATTGTAGGTTTTTTAAGGAAAACTAAATGATTCTTTTATCAATATTTTCCATTACTTTCATTCCATCAATTGTTGTGAACCTTGTGTAAAATGAAATAATTCCTACTCATCTTTGTTGTCTTGTCAAGACTGAGCATAAATCACCATTAGATTCATACATTCGAAACTAATTGTTGATTATTATATGAATTTCTTGCAAAGTCAACAGTGCTATCTTACGAAGCGTTTAACAGTCCGTTAAGAAACTTTTTCTTGAAATTTTTTGACGAAAAGTTTATCGACTAAATCGATTTTTATATTGAATAATCTAGACAAGTGATAATATTATTTTGTACTTTTAGATTATTTACAGTGACAAATTGAATATTAAGTGTTAATAATGATTTTTTTTGTTATTTGAGAGAAGAAAAGGAAATGGATTTGAGTTCTCTTCACTGGCCAAAAGCTTATAGGAGTATGATGAAAAAAAACGTTCTATAGGATCGTAAATTGATATAATACGGTGTGTTTATGACCGTTTACAACGACAATACCGCATTAACATTATATTGCAATAAAGACTCTGTTTTTACAAGATTGTTTGCTCTTTTTCTTGTTTTGATCGATCTCAATACTCTCGTATAAAAAATCTAAGCAAAAAATTCCATTATGATACCCATATAAATCCCACTTCTTCTAAAAAGAGTTAAGATTGAATGAACAAACAAACCTTGTTCGCCACCACCTCCAATAGCATGAACATGTACATCTATTAATCCTGGTATGATCACTTGATCTTGAACAGAAATTTCTAGAATTTTTAAACCAAGATTTCTGTTTGTTTGAATAAATGAATCAGTTTTTGATGGGTCCATCAAGGTCAATACTTTATCAGCTGCAGTAATAACATCCATTCGTTGGGGCTTGTAAACATGTTTTGTAATTCTATTGGCTGAATTTGGTATACCATATACTAGTCCACCAGTTAGAACAATCATCTGATAGATTTCGTTGCATAGAGGCGGTGGTGGGAGACAAGCATGAGCTTGATGATCTTGCTAAAAGAATTCAAACAACATATTCAAAGAATGAAACAGCTAATTTCACGATGGCTTTCGAAAACTTGTTTTGTGAATCTATCGAATAAAATTAATTTTAAAACGTTTTCTCTAGATAAACCATGTCTACTAGCATATCCAATCGAATCTCATATATTCTGTTGAATCTGAAGAGAAGTCGAAATTCGATATTACAATGGAGTTTTTTTTAAAGTTTAGAACCGAAGTTTGAGTGTAGAAATTAAAATTCTAAACTGAAAACAGACGAAGCGTCGAATGTTTGCAACCAATACTTCAAAACAAAGACAGCGAGAAAATAATCAAATATATTTATTCACATCAGAAATTTAAAATGTGAAAAAATCCAAGTTAATATTTGGAGAACTATTCTACTGCATAATTTATAAGATTTCCGTGAGATAACTCTGATAAACGTAGAAATTCCAAAATTATATCCGTGTCGATAGTTTCACCTACCAATTTAAGTTGAACTGGTCTTAAACAATAAAATACTATTAGTGCGTTAAAATAAATCAATTTTAGCATCATAATTACCATATGAATCTATTAAAGACAAAGATAAACGAAGTATGATTTATAGACTGAATTTCTAAATAATGACAATGTTAGAATTATTCAAAGTTAAAAAATAACGTACTGAAAAGTTTTTTATTTGTTCACCTAGACAAAAGAAAATCTGTTGTATTAAAAATGCAGGATTTTGTATGATACAAGTGAGCAAATATTTGACAAAAAGAATACGGATTTTATTGAGATAAAGAAGAATGATCATTATAATCTTTCATATACAAAAAAAGAAAGAAAAAAAGAATACTTTTAATTACAACTTTTTCTTTCTCATTGTGCATTTATTTAACTTGATTCTATTCATATATTCAAATTTCATGCAAAATAACACGTGAATAAAAATATTTTTAAGTATTATAATGGCAAAACAGTTATCATTGTCTATTCTTAAATAATACCAGGAGGTGAGCTAAAATGGACCTTGGTGATCTTCAGATTTAATCTAGATAAATACCAAATAAAATATAAGCGGAAAAGAATATGGTAAAACTAAGTCAAATCGTGCATCTGTCATCCAGCATTTTTTTCGCATATCTGTACTTTCACAAGCTCAGTGCTGAATTGCGTAAGAGAAGGAAGAAAAAAAAAAGAATTTTCCAACTTGCAAGTTTATCCAAGTTAAATATGATTTTTATAAGGAAGAAAAAAGGCAAGCCATGATCAGTGACTTAAAAGAAGCGACTTATTCTATGAAACAAGTCGATCTATCCTATATGATAAGTCAAAATATTATGTAAATATCTCAATTGAAAATAGAAACTAATCCTGTAGGATAAATCGAATTCTTTGCAAAATGGAATGTCCCGATGACAAACTACATCTGTTTATATTTATAAAAATCTCTATACCGGTTTAATTTTTTTCCAATTATTTTCGTATTTTTAAGAGCAATTTAATATAACAAGATGCATTCGAATTCATATAACCAATCAGATTTAGCATGTGTTGCCTCTAAAATGATGGCCACATATTTTCTTTATGTTTGAAGAAAATCTCGCTCGGTCAGGCCAGTATTGCTACAAGCTCGCATATTTTACCTCTTGATAAGTTTTAATGCACATCAAAAATAAATACGTCGTATATATATTTCTTTCGTTCTGTTTCCTGATTATTCATTCATCTTCTTGTTTCAAACATACAACTATATATAAACCACATGATTAAATGTAAAAAACTTGTATATTTTCTTGTTGATTATTTTTTTACGATTATTTGCTTGTTGAAAAGACTCCATTCTGGATAAATGATTAAGAGACGATTACCATTAAACGATCTGATGAAGGACAGATCCTACAATTTGACCTCCTTCAATTTCCAACATGGCAACAATTAAATCGAGAAGTACATCAATCACACGATTTTGAGAAAAAAATTCAAAATTTTCTATAATGTAAATTTGAATCATGCTTTGAGAATATGTTGTACATTGTGTTGCAAAGTGCGACACATTTTCTCTTAGTATGTGAGTCACTTTCTCGAGAGCGTGTGGCGCACGAAAACTTATTTGTCCTTACATATGTTACGTTCGTAAAAAACGACGGAAGGTTTGATTGTGTAAAGACAGAATGAATATCGTGCCCTACACACTCGCGAGAAAAATTGCTTGTTAAAACTTACTGAGGGAATATTTTGTTTATTTTAATGTTAATATATGCAGTAAATGTGATTCATCCCTCACCCTCATAAAAAACAACAGCATTTTACCTCGTATCTAAACACTTTATCTATGGCAGATGTTGATGATGATATTTTGATACCATTAGAACGTATATTACGAAAAAAGAAAGGTAAGATACAACTCTTATCTGACTCTGATGACACTATTATTAGTGAAGATGAGAATGATGAAGATACAGGAGCAACAAAATCTATTAAAACGAAAGTTGTACATCAATGTAAAATAGCTGAAGATGATTCGGATATTGAAAGAGGTCAAGAACTTGAAGAATTAGTTCGTTTTGAACGTATTCAAAAACAAAAAGAGTATAATGGTGAAATAATGACTGAATATGAACAAAAACAATTCCCAATTGCATCTGAATTAATCCTTGAAAGAGATTCACATACCAATAATATTCTTATTGAAGTTGATCCAAGACTTGTTCAATCTATGAAACAACATCAAATCGAAGGTGTTCAATTTCTTTGGAATACAGTATTTGAATCAACTAGTCGAATTGCAGATAGTATTAATAAAGAAACGAATGAAGATCGAAAAGATTCCGGTGCTATATTAGCTCATTGTATGGGTTTAGGTAAAACATTTACAACAATAACATTAATTCATACATTATTTCGTTATTCAAAATTAACTCATATTCATCGAGTATTAGTTCTTTGTCCATTAAATACAGCTAATAATTGGAGAAATGAATTTCAACAATGGATAGGTCAACTTGAACCATATATCAATGTTTATTTATTTACTGCTAATGATATACGAAAAAAAAGATCGTCTAGAATTTCTTCGTCATTGGCATGAAGATGGTGGAATTATGATAATGGGTTATGAAATGTATCGTTTATTAACTTATATATATGATGGAAAAGTTAAAATTTCACGAAAAAAACAAAAATTAACGAAATATAATGTTAGAGAACGGAAAAAGAAGGCAATGAAAGCTAAAATTGAATCGGCTAATATTGAACAATATCGAAAATATCTTTGTTCACCCGGTCCAGATCTAATTGTTTGTGATGAAGGTCATGTACTTAAAAACTCGAAAAGTGCTATTACTCGTATGGTAAATCAAGTACGAACATTACGTCGAATTATATTAACTGGTACACCAATGCAAAATAATTTAAAGGAGTATTATGCTATGGTGAATTTTTGTAAACCAAATTATCTTGGTAGTAAAGATGAATTTTCTGAAAATTTTCGAGAACCAATCGAAGCTGGTAAACATAAAGATAGTACACCAGAATGTGTTAAATATATGCGATGTCAAGCATATCTACTTAATGAACGTTTAAAAATTGTTATTCATCGACGTGATTTTGATGTACTGCGTTCATTTTTACCACCGAAATTTGAATATGCTATTAAAATAAAATGTATGCCATTACAAGAAAAACTCTATCGAGAATATTTATCAATTCAAGATGTTAATCTAAGAAAAAAACTAAATATGGGTAAATTGTTTAGTGATTATCAATATTTAATGAAAATCTGGACACATCCATGGCTTCTTAAGCCACATTTTATTGATGGTTATTATAAAAAACTTAAAGAACAAGATCAAGTTAAAACTGATCATTTTTTTCAAGACGATTCAGATGATGAAGAAGGATCACAAACTCAAATACATATGAAACAACGATCAAAAAATAAGCGTACACAATCAATTAGCAGTTCTACTTCTCAATCAACAATTAGTGAAGATTCTTCAACTAGTGATGAGAATGATGTTGATTCAATAATTCCTGATCGAATAGATGAAGTTATAAATGCAATGAAAACTGAATGGTGGTATAATATGTTCGATGTAGATCAATCACAATTTGATACTGAAATATCAGGTAAATTTGAATTATTTCGAGTAATTTTAGATGAATGTCAATCAATTGGTGATAAATTATTGGTATTTAGTCGAAGTCTTCTTGCACTTGATTATATTGAACAATGGCTTAAAGATTGGAGTTTAAAATCATCATCACCAAAATGGATTAAAGGTATTGATTATTTTCGTATGGATGGAAATATTTCAATAAAACAAAGATCAAATTATATAAAAACTTTTAATGAACCGGAAAATATTCAAAGTCGATTATTTCTTATATCTACAATGGCTGGTGGAGTTGGAATAAATCTTTATTCAGCTAATCGTGTAATTATTTTTGATGTTAGTTGGAATCCAGCACATGATCTTCAAGCTATGTTTCGTTCATATCGATTGGGACAAAACAAACCTGTCTATGTTTATCGTATTATTTGTAAAAATACAATGGAAGAAAATATTTATAAACGTCAAATAACTAAACAAGCTATGTCACAACGTGTAATTGATGGTAAACAACTTGATCGACATTTTACTGAAGATGAACTTTCTGAACTTTATCGATTTGAATCAAATATTGATAATGATCCATTGGATAAATATGATGCTCACAGAATTAAAGATAAAATTTTAAAAAAAACTAATGGATCAATATAAAAATCTAATTGTATCATATCGTGAACATGATTCACTTTTAATTCATCATGATGAAGATAATTTAACAGAAGAAGAAAAAAAAACAAGCACAAGATGAAGATGAACGTTACAAAACACGATTATATGATCATAATAAAACATCTTCAGATGATGATTCAACCACTCAAACCATACCAACACCTAGTCAAATGCAAAAGTTTGAAAAAAGTTTGTCTACATGGGAAATTTCCAAAATCTCGCATTTACTTGCAAAGTATCGTTCAAATCATCACATTCCACCCAGGAGTATGTAAGTTATTCGAGATATTTACAGTTTTTGAGCAAATCACATGAGATCATACACGACTCTTACCATGGCAAATACTTGCATCAGTGTCTGACACGAGGATCAAAATTCTCTTTCGTCAGTCAAAGCGAGGTTTTTCGAAGGCTTAATGCCTTTTTAAAACATGATCTAAAAGAAACATTCAAGTGTATGGGAGTAGAAAGTTAGATTCTCCCGTCTCCCATATGTTATAGACATTTTCATCACTCAGATCTTACAGATCGTGACAGATATAGTTGCAAAACTAAAGTCTAATACGAAATTACTGATACATTTACCCAGTGAAAAATATGAGATTATAATCGGAATTTTCTGGAACGAAACTAAAATTCTAACCGATTAAAATTAACTATAATCTAATTTTTAATAAAATAATAATCTTTTAAATCAAGTAGAATTATTTTTCTAAATTCTCCATGTCAACTTAATAAGGTCGTGCTCCAAAACAATATTACAGAAGCATTTCTGCATTGGTAGGCAAATTTTCGATACCATGTAGCGCACATATTATCTCATGCAAAAATTTTATTTTTATTTCACGTATATATATTTATTATTCCTTAAAAGCGATCTAACTAAGAAATAGGAATAGAGATTGATTCTAATGGTTTTTCCTCATATTTACTCATTGTTTGAAAAAAGTTAAATTACTGCTTATTTTCGCTTCGGGACGTCTATACACTGAAAAAATAAACAAAATATCTGAAATGAGACACTCCCAAATAAGTTACTATATTTATCTCGAAAGAAGACCCGCATGCTGATCTCTCGATTAGCATAGACGAATGCCAGTCTTTTGGCGATACTATGCCAAACCTATTGCCATTAACTAACTATTGTGAAAACATTTGTAAAATTTTCAGAATATTTATCGAGCTCGAGATGGTCCTATATACTATCTATATATATAAAGAAGAATGTCTGTTTGTCTGTCTGTTCGCTATGCATTCAAAGACCGTACGATCAAACGAGCTGAAACTTTCCAGAAATCTTCTATAGACCCAGGGGAAGGTCGACATACACTTTTTTTCGAAAAAAAAATTAATGCTGTACTTGCTACCGGCTATCTATGTAACTGACCAATAGGATTCCAGTATCTATATATATAAAGAAGAATATTTGTCTGTTTGACTGTTCGCTATGTATTCAGTCCCTATAAAAGCTATGATCACCAAACTTTTCACGATGTTTCTGTAAGTCCCAGAGAGGGTCGACGTGGGGTCAGGATGGTCACTTGGGTGTTGGGTGTGGGGGGTGTTGGGTGTGGGTGAAATCTTACCCAGATAGTCCTGTAATAGCGAACGTGACCAAACTTTTTATGGTGGCTTTCTGAGTCTATACGTTGCTTTTAACAGTACTTTGACCAGTAATAAGAGTAGGGTAGGGTAGTGTGTATGAAATTTGCGTCAATTTTCCAGAAAATTAATGAGTTTGTTATGATTCTAGGATTAATAGTTTCGTTTCGATAATTCTTTGGTCTAAATCTGAAAATCGAAAGCTTCTAATAGGTTATGAAAGAAAAATGTATATGAGTGTTTCCTTGGGGTCCGCGACAGATGCGCACGACGATAGTTGCGCACGGAACAAAAAATGAGGGTTTTGCACCGAGACGAACCGTTCCAAGTTCACCGCCTTCACCCTAACCGTTGTTCTCGCCCACACTCACATCCACACCATCATCCGCACTTTATAGTCTTAGCCAGAGCTCTCAGCGTCTCCGTGCGCAACTGTCGCCGTGCGCATCCGTCGGGATCCCGTTTCCTTGATTGACAACTATGATGTATTCATTTGTTCTCTACGACTCACAAAAACAACGTATTTGTTCTTTTTCTTGGCTCACAACGATGACGTATCAATATATATAAAGAAAAATATTTGTCTATTCGCTATGCATTCAGTCTCTGTGATAACTAGGGTCACAAAATTTTATACACTACTTCCTCAGCTCCTGAGGAAAGTCGACATGGGATTGGAATCACCAAACGGGGTGTGTGGAAAAGGCTGAGTGAAATTTCATCTTGATCAATACAGATCGAGATTCTGATGAGTCTGTTCGCTATGTATTTGGTCATCGTGAGAGATAGCATTACGGAACTATCCGCATCAGTTCCTTGAATGCTAAGGAAAGTCGGGAGAGTGATTGGAGGTGAGAGAAGGTGTGTGTGAAACTTCATCCAAGCCGTAAGAGACCGTGATCTTACTCACTTTCTAATCAAATAACGCAGTTCAATGCAAATTTGAGAGTGAGAATGTCAGCTTGAATCCGATGAGACGAGTCCTGTTGAAGATGCCTGATGCACAGCGGGAAAAGCTCTGTGAAAGATACCCCATGCACGACGGGAAAAGCTCTGTGAATGATACCCCATACACGGCGGGAAAAGCTCTGCGAAAGATACCCCACGCACGGCGGGGGAAGAACTGTAGCAGCGGTTCCGGGTATGGTGAAAAAAGGCCTGTGGAAGAGATATCACGCACAGCGAGAAGCGTCCAATGACGAACACCTAACGCATAGCAGACACAATCCTGTTAAAGACTATTGACGCATGCCGGTTAAAGTCCTGTTCAAGAGGTTTGATGTGTGATGCGAAAAAGTTCTGTTACAGATAGCTCACCCACAACGGGGAACAATCCTGTAGAAGACGTATTATGTACAGCAGAAAAAGTCGGGTGGAAGATGTAAAAATTTAACCATATTCTCTTTTCATCGGGTACCTCTGCTAGTTTTAAGATAAAGATTGAGATCTTTTATAGATACTAGAGATGTCCATTGCGGTTGAGAATCTGCAGCTGCCCTAATGGTATTTTTAAAAACCTTTGGATTTTCAAGGCTGTGACCTGTTTATATTATAGTTGCTCCTGCTAATCGATCAGACTCATCAAGTCTTATCGTGCAGTATGCATCAACGTCGAGATTATGTGGAAATTCCTGAGTTTTGGAAATTTCTTTCGGGTTTAGGATATTTGCTCGCCTGACATTTGCTTACCAGGACACTTGCTCGAGAAGGACAGTTACTCACATGACAATTGCTCGTCGGACACTTAATCACGAATCGTATAGTTGCAAGAAGGAAGAAGCACAATTTATGTACTTCAGCCACACTTCATCGTGACAAGGGAGGAACGGTGGATTGCGGATTTCAAGATTTTATTTTGAGGTTGCTTTGGATTATTCAAGATTGCTTAGGATTTCGGAATTTTGACAACTCGAAAATTTAAATTGTGAAAATGATGGAATCTCCCTCTGAAGTTTTGTTTATATATAGGTTTTGTAGTTCTTAGAATATTCTAAAAGTTTCAGCGCTAACGGATGTTTCTTTCTCAAGACAATGAACTCGCAAGAAGCACTCATATTCCAACACCTATCAGAAAATCCAGTTTTCTTTAAAGTTCAATATTCTTAGAAAGAAACATTTATTAGCAGTGAAACTTTGAGGATCTTCTATGAGCCATGAGATCTATATATGAGAAGGGTTGCAGCTCGAAATTACGTCATTCACAAAAGAACGATATCCTTGGATTTTCACGTTTTTCGGGATTATATGAATTGCCAATTCAGGCAATTCACCATTTCCCCTTTTTTCACAGAAGTACTGGTTTGAAATCATCCGATATGAGTTTATTCTAAATAAAAGCCAAAATATTTCACGGTACTTCGCCGAAGTTTACAATGTGAGTTATGGCAAAACACTGTAAGTTACGGAAAATTTTCTTTGTCTCCTCTTGTATAGCTACCAAGTGGTAATGGGTAGATGAGAAAAGGGTAAAGAGAATACTCAGCCATCTATCCTTACTCCCACCCTGATGTTCGATCGTCGATTATCAAAGCGAAAGAAAGAATTCTTGAACAAATAGCTGAAAGATCTGGTTCAAAATACATATACAATCGTCAGGAATTATCTAAAATACATTCAAATTTTTTCTCTGTAGAACGTTTTTAATTCTCTCGTATTTTTGTTTTTGTTGTAGTTCTTAAAGCTTATTCTTGTGTCTTATTCATATATAAACAGCAAAGTAGTTTTGCGATCAAGTGTCCTACGAGTAACTGTCCTTTTCGAGCAAATGTCCTAGCGAGCAACTGACCGTTTCCCATTTCTTTCATAGAAAAGCTACCGCCATCGCCGCGATGGACATCTCTGACAGATACTCTTTTTTCGCGAAAACAAGTTTTAAAAAAACATTCAAATCATCTGTTCTCTTTAGTTCATTAGAACCATCAAAAAAAACCACAATCTTCTACCATCAGTAGTTTAACAACAGGATTTAAAACACAATCAACATATACACCTTCGATTAATATTAATCCAACAACACATAATTATAAACCGAATGAAATAAAAAATAAATTAACATCAACAACATTTAATCATTTATCTGGAAATGTTAACCAATCTTCATCAATGTCTACAAAATGGTCAACTATGGCCGATAGAAATAATCAACAATATAATAAATTTAATATGCAAAATATATCAAGAATGAATTTACAAAGTACAAGTTCATTGGTACAAAAAAGGAGTGCCACTCTTGGTAGTCATAGTAGTAGTTCATTTTCATCAGTAACAAATACACCAAAATCATCATCAATAAAACCGAATGTATCATCAAACCTAAATAGAAATGCACCTAATAATAAAGAAAAATCAATGTCAGTTATATCAGGTATTGAAAATATTTCATTAATATGTGTAAGAACAGAAGAAACAATACCCAAGTCGAAAAACCCAGTGACTCGGATTCCAATACGGATTTTGTCGGAACCCGACGGAATCTAGTCAGAACTTAGTTGTATCCACTCGAATTTTTTTATCAGAATCCGGGCCACTGGATTCTTATTGACTACCGAGAGAATCCCACAGCTCTGTTTCGTCCTAGATAGTACTATACTAAATAAAAACGAATAATATATGTACTAATTAGAATACATCTGACGGAATCCGATGTCGGATTAAGGGACCTTGGAAGGTTATTAAAGTTTGATTATTCATACATTAGTTTTTAATTAAGGTTTAGGCCGTTCAATGACTGATACTCGTCAAATTCATCAAGGTAAACAAGTAACTGAGACAGTAAAGAGAATTACTTCTGATGAAACAAAGAATCGAAATGAAGTTAATCTTTCAACTCAAATTCGATCATATCCAATTTCTACCTCAATATCGCGTCAATCGAAAGTCAAAGTCACACCAACAACTAAAACAATGAATTCAACAAATTCTACATTTATCAATAAAACGAGTAAATACTTTTAGAATAACAAATTTTTATTCAATTTTTCTTTTTTTTCTCTAGTATCTTCTTCAAAACAATTTGTTAATTTAACAAAATCTGCTAATGCAAATAATGATGCCAAAAAACATGCAGTTAATATTCTTAAACAAGGTCTTGCTGAAAAACATATTACACCAACTAAAGGTCAATCATTAGTATCTGCATATGCAATATCTTCTCGTAAACGACTATACAGTGATCCAGATTCAAACCTTGTATCAAAACGTCTCAAAATATCAAATAATAATAATGATTCAGTTGATAAAAAACGTCCTACTAATGTAATGAATATGAAATCACCTTATGTTAATTTATGTAATCAGATGACATTGGATGAAATCTTTGAACGTTATAAAAAAAATGAAAATTTCGAAAAAAAACTTCTTTATATCATGGAACGCGATATAAAAATGGTTGTTTGTCGATTATGTCATTATACAGCGTATACACAATCAGCATTATGTAAACAAAGGCAACATCATCCAAAAATGTATGAACTAAAGCAAAAATTTTTTGAATGTATTGAATGCTATCAACGCGTTTTTACTTGGTTACAATATCCAGTTGCAGAGTGTAGATATTGTCATAGTTCGAAAGGTTTTCGACGTACACCACTAATTCGTCAACGTCATGGAGCACAATTTGAAGATGAAATCTTATTATTACGTAATGAAGAAGAAAATTTTCTTAATTCATTTATTAGTTATGAAAAACTACCTCGTTTTATCAATTAATTAGGGTTCCATTAAACTGTTTATCTATTTTTTATACTAGATGATCATATAATTTAAAACAAGTAGAGTTCGTTGATGCGACTCAATTCACTCTTGCCTGCGAAAGGCAGAAGTATTCTTTTTTTTTCTGTCTATGTGGGAAAAATTGACCTAATAACTTTATAAGAATAAGCAATTCCAATTTATTTGATTGAATCGTAACGTTCAAACAAAAGTACTCGATCTTATCCGCAAAATTCTTTCGGATAAAACATGTTAGTTGGAAGAGCCATGTGAGTGAATCATTACTGCATAAGGAACTATAACGTTTGTTCGGACTAATACTGGTCAAAAATATTTCTAAAATCTGATTTGTTGAAAAAATCAACCCATCAGTTTTTTCAAAAGATTACTCAATAGGAGTTATCCTCATTTATAAGTTTGTTATTCCCTCGACTGAAGTGGGAGGTCATATGAAAAAAATGCGTTTATTAGCGTGTTTGTGTCAGGGCCAAAGGTCAAAAAAACATTATTAAATATCAAACATTAATAGACCATAATATAATCCAACTTGGTTTTCCACCTTGACACTCAACCCAATCCTTTGCTGTGAAGGCACCCACGGGTCCTCTAATCCCATACTATGAAGGTATCCATAGATCCTATAGTTCGCCTCGAACATCCGGATGCTTTTTCCAATATAATACTGCAAAACAGGAGGACGAAGGAAGTCATTATAGAAACCGCTTGTCGAGCCGTCAATATTGCCACTATTGTACGGTTGAAACATGTGGTTGTTCGAATCGGTTAAAGGTTGTCATAGATATTTCCTCGACTAAACGGAGGGTAACATGGACAAAAGTGAAATGCGTTTGTGTTGGTGTGTGTGCTTACGCCAGATCAAAGGTCAAAAATATTTTCTTTGAGAAACCAACAAGAAATTTCAACAACGGTTTTCGGCAGTTGGGGATTTGAATGGTAGCACTAGTTTTTGACTTTTTTGAAATAATTTTTTTATTAAAAGAAGGCCGTTTTTTACGAAATAATGATTTGCCTCATGGATTGGAGGAAAGACCATATAACATAAAATAAGTTTGTAACTATACGGGCATGCTCTCTTCTAGAGTTTCTCTCTATCTTCCTGTACCCAAGCCAATCCGAAAACGTTGTCAGCTAGATTAATATCAAAAGTTTGTGATATTATAGTTAAAAACTATATGAAGGGTCATGGAGGGTAAAGAATTCGCATCTGGTCTCAACTTACTACTTAATAATAGGTTGCTAGATAATTAGTTTTACTTTTACTCCTAAGAAGTTTGATTCAAGATAGTCAAAGATCAATAAATGAAAACTGAGTTGGTTTGATAAATAATTAATAGGAAATAATATAAACTGTCTCCAGTAAAACTCCATCAAAGACAATTGACTATGAGGAATAAAAATTTGGAGTTCGTTTTTCAATATTGGTAAGTATTAAATAATGATAAATTAATAAATCGTCGTTTCTAATAAAACTTGACTGATCGTTATCGGGCACGTATATACGAATTTGAAGTCAGTAAAAATGTTTGCGATCTATTTCGTAGCTTTCTTTAACGAATTACTTGTTGTTTTAAACTTGACTCACGGATATTCAATATTGATTACTATATGTTGGACCTTTGACTGAGATTTGCACAAAAATATGTAAAAAACGAAGCGACTGTTTGAAATTCTGTTGTTCAGTCTCCATAGATATCAACAGTAGAATTATATTCCAAAACAGACAAAACCCTTTTCTAGACTGCAATGTATTGTACTCTATTTCTAGCAATTCTCAAATAGTTCTCCTTTTTTTAGTTTCTTCTTACCGAGCGTATTAACACAAGTAACGTTCGTCGCTTCGACTCACCTGACCATCGACTGAATCAAGAAAAGTTGTAATATCTCTTCCTACTCTATATTTCATTTACATTCTTCACATAACACAAAATAGAAACACGTGTATCATTTAAGATTTTTATACGATCCTAAAACTATCATTATAGAATATAGAATAAAATTCACCAAGGTAGCGCTCAGCCTGTGAATTCGTTGACCCTTTTCTCAGAGAAATGTTACACCACTACATTTAAGTAAACTTTGTCCAATCGTGTTAGATATTCCAATCCTTGATTGCATATAGAACCATAAGAATATAAAATTCTTTCAATTAGTTCTCATTTTATAAAACAGAAATTTTGCTTAAAGAACGCATAATTTTATGGGCTCAATTCCTTATTATGATCTCGATCATTTAACAGTAACGACATTAGTTTAATCTGCTAAGAATCAATTTACAAATAATTCAATCGAGTCTATACTAAAGCACAATTTTTGCGATCAACTCCGAGAACGGCTAGCCGTTCCATCTGTCAGACTTCGTTGATCAGCTGATAATTCATAGTTCTCATTCGCCTTTTGTACGTTTCAATTATTTCAACAAACAAGTCAAATCACCATAGAATCCATCCATCAGTTGGCTTCTAGTATCACACAATGACTCCTGCCGCATTTCGCATCTGAGACAAAGTTACACGCTTTCACTATGCTCCCATTTTTCTTATGCTGTCACCACGAATGTCACGTAATTTGCGACAAATTATCCTGTGAGATATTTTTCTATATCTCTATTGGAAGACAGCTCCTATGTCTACCTACAGAGAAACAGCTAGTCATTCGTCGGCGCCTCTCCGGAGCACCACTCACGGTTAGCTGTTCCATGCATCAAACTTTATAGGGTACCGAAGCTTTGCCTTCTAACTACTTAATTCGCCCACTATTCGCTTCTCTCAAAAGGCTCACTAATTTTTCTTAGAATAGGTAAATAAAATACAGTTTTCTGCCCAAACTTAAGGCGCCGAAACAATATACCTATTCTTTGCTACACCATATTCCGCTGAACTCTGATCAAGATTGCAACTCCGAGATAATGTGTTCCATAAAAACTCATAATTCTTTAAGTCTTCTTTGAAACACAACTTTTGCACCTATTAGATAGAACGGGTAGTCATTCGTCGGCGTCTCTCCGGGGCGCCACTCACGCTTAGCCCTTCCATGCATCAAACTTTTTTCTTAGGTGACGATTATTTTTCTACGAGTTAGTTTTCTAATTTTATAGGAAAACAATGTAACACAAAGTAAACTCGATTTAAGTCGTGGGCGTCAATTACCTTAGATCAAATTTTACAAAGAAATTTTTTTTTGTAGAATAACCTGTCCTTTGTGTGAAAAACTAATCTCAAGAAAGTTTTAAAAAACTGACATCATCAATCCATTTCTCGACCCCATTTACCTTCCCTCAAACTCTATAAAATATAATTGTTTTCGTAAAAAATATATCCTTTGTAAAAAAAAATACTCTTAAAAAATTTTAAAAATTAATGCCAGATTCGGATTCCTCAATCTCGAAAATCTTTGGATCCGATAAATATGTTTCAGATGGGACCTTAAACATGCCACCGACGATACACACACAAACTCATTTTAGTTATTTGTGTAGGATTTTCCACTCAATCAACAAAAAAAAAACCTTCTCACGAAGTTAATAGTACCATATACATCCATTCATCAATTCCGATACCACCACAATAAGCAATGGTGTTGATCAACTGTCATTCCTCGGTGTGATAAACCTTTTGCGAAAGGTTAATTTTGGATTTTCTAGTTTTTTTTTATATGGATGTTTTTTTGGCCTTGTCACACACACAACAAACAATTTTTTTTCATATGAACCTCCCGACAATCGAGGGAGAAATCATTATTTTCTTAAAAAAAAAGCCTCTTTTTAGCAAAAAAAATATTTGGAAAAATTCAAAAACTGATAGTGCCAATCGATTCACCGACGCCAAAAGCCTTTGGTCAGACGTTAAGTGTTGAGTTGAGCGTGAAGTTTGATTCTTTGGGAGATTTTTCTGAAAACATGGTTTTTTGACCTTTCACCCCGACGACAAGCAAGCAAACTATTTTTTTTCATATGACCCTCCTTACAGTCGAGGAAATATGAAGAAGAGATTTTATCTCTTCAGCCCTGCACATCTGCTGGAATCTTATAAAGGACCAATTTTTTCCTAAGAAAGCCGTTTTTTTTATTACAAAAGTGGTTCAGAAAATTTTTTTTACGACGAATCACACCAATAGATTATCTCGACCTCAAAATGCTTTTCGCTAAACTTTCTAAAAACATCGTTAACTTTTCAGAAAATTTTTTTTTGCAAAACCAACTAAAATTGATGATGCTGTTTGGCTGCTCCACCGCAAAAGCCTGTGGGTCAAACCTTTTCAAAAAAATGTTTTTTTTTTTCAAAAAGCCCATTTTTTTCGTAAAAATAAATTTTTGTTGTAGGATCGCAAAAAACTAATGGTACCATTATATTCACTGATATAGCTGTTGCTGCTTTTTGATGTATTACGACAGACGAACACACAAACTTTAAACATTTTAATTGGCATATTCAAATCCCATACAACTCTTTCTTTCAGATAGGTAATATCTATGATAACCTATAATCAGCTCGAACGACCCTTTGTTTCATCATTACAGAAGCAGCAATATTAACGGCCCAATGAGCCATTTCTCACATCACCTCCCCTTTCCTCTGTTTCGCCATTATTGTCTTGGTAAAACATCCTGGTGTTCGAGGCGCATTATAGCATATGTATGATAACCTTAAATCGGCCCGAACAACTCCATGTTTCATGTGGACAATAGTGGCAATATCGACGACCCAATGCGCCATTACTCCAGACTCTCTCCATTTCCCTGTTTCTTCACTTTTGTGTTGATGCAACATCAGGGTGTCGGTGGCAAATTATAGCACTTAGGATATCCCTATAGTATAGCAGTTGAGAACCCAAGGCTACCCCTGTAGTACAGTAGTTGAGGACCTAAGATCATTTTCATAGTGTGAGCTTTCAGCTTCCTAAGAGGATGTTTTTTGACCTTTGACCCTGACACAAACCCACAGACAAACAAACAGACAAACTATTTTTTTCATATGATCCTCCTTACAATCGAGGGAAAATACCCAGTAGCTTTCTGAGAAGAATTTAAACGACTAGACGTTCTTTTAAAAGCTTTATCATAAGTACGATACGTGAGAGTTGAGGCACTTTGATCAAATGCCGAATGATTCGATTCATGAGGTAAATTAAGGGTGTGAGGGTGAGAGTGAGGGTGTCAGAGTTCTTTGACAATCTTCGGGTGTCGGTAATATGTGTTTTTTGGTCAGTTTTTTTTAAAATTAGTCTGGATTTCATGGATTTTTCAAGACTTCACAATTCAAAAAATCCAGGCACTGCTGAGAATTTCGATCGTTCTAATGAGTATTGTATTGTGAATGCTCGGAAATTGTGATGCATTAACTGTGTTGGATTCTTCACAAGTTATAATTTCTTTATGATCTCTTAACTAAATACATTGTTGATGAAGCTATCATGGGCTTTTGCCATGATACATCATCCTTCTCTTCTTATTCGTTGGGTGACTTGTATATACATAGGACCCTTGAATCATTGGAATTTTCAGTCATACACATATGACTGTATTCTTTGTCGTTCCCGTATACATACGTGGGTTTCTTGTATATTATGTTTGCATGCTTCTTTTTCTTTCACACAATAGACGTGATTTTTCACAGAAGCGAATAAAACGTTAAAGAAACTTTTAACATTATAACGAATATTTTTCCCCATTCTTTTCTTTCCTTTTGTTTGTGATTAGTCAAACTTCATCGAATGCTTAGTTACCTATATGAGGAACAACATCAAATATTTGCTTTTATATTTCTTACATAGCATTCAAACGATGGCAGAGCCAATAAACAAAATATACTACTGAATTTTTCTCAATTTACACTTATTTCTACAGTTTGATTAGTGAACTTGAATGGCACAAGCAAATTTATTCGATTTACCTGTCGAAATATTCCATCGAATTTTTCACTATTGTAATGCTCGAACGATTCTATGCACAATTCGTTTTGTCTGCAAGAGATTTCAAACTATTGTTAATCAATATAACCAAATTGAACTTGAACTTAAGAAGAGCGAACTAGTGAATTTCTGGTCTCTTTTTAGGTCCGTTTCGCCACATGCTGTTTCATCTTTAATTCTATTATTCGACGATATATATATTTCTAAAGATGAAAAATGTATATTGGTTTGTTATATTCGTCGATTTACACACATTCAACATTTGTCACTTCATGGTATAATCAACGAAAGTTTTCAGTTGTTTTTGCAAGATGCAAATAACTTGCAATTGGTATCACTTACAGTCGATTGGCCAGATAGACCAGATCGTGAAATATTTTGTGGTATTATATCCATGATTGAGAGAACAAATCTTCGAAAATTATACTTGCCAAAATTACAGTATGAAACTGGGGTTATTTCGTGGTCTGATTGATGTCAATTAACGCATCTGACACTGGAGAGTTGTCGTTATAGTCAATATCCGGCTATACTTAAAGAATTACCTTATCTGAAAACACTTAGATTGGATAATATTATCATATATAATGAAGAGATGTCCATCGATCCAATTACTTCCCAATTAACTTGCTTAATCATCAAAAAATGTTTGCTATCAAAACAACAACTCAAATTATTATTGTCAAAAACACCTGCACTTCGTGATCTTCAGCTAGGTTTTTGTACACAGTTGCTCAGCTCGATTCTTGATATTTATGATTGGGAAAATTTCGTTCGAACTGAACTTAAATTTCTCGATAGATTTGGATATTTAATTCGCTGTACATTGACATGCGATGATGCAATTAGTTTTAACTCGCTCGTAGTTCCTTTTCACGAACCATTTTGGCTCAATGAAAAACATTGGTTTGTTGTTTTTGAATATATCTTCGATGAGGCAAATAGTGTATTACTTCATGCCATACCAAATACTAACGACTTTTATGACTTTCATCGTCGTACATATGGAATTTTATTCAAACAGAATAACTTTTATTTAACTGAACGTGAACAAAAAAAAACTGATTAATATCGTTCCATGTGATGTTAGTAGTCAGATTTCGATAAATGTCACATCTTATTTTCAATCTTGTTTAGACAATCGTTGAACTAGATCTTCGAGACTCTGCCATTAACGCTATAAGAGCAGAATATCTTGCTGATAGATTAAAAAATAATCGAGTAAATTTCAAAAGAAATTTTTATTAGACTTTTATTGATTTTTTTTCGAAATCTAGGTACTTACTAAATTAGATTTGACCAGCAATAGTGTCAAAGCAACTGGTATAAAAAGTCGCCTGAATGCATTAAAAGAGAATATAGTACCCTAGTGAAACATCTTGTAAGCAAGATCTTGAAATCTTGGGATCGATAAGCAAGATCTTATCAAGATCTTTAGAAGATAATTCTTGTGCTCAGATCTTAATTATATCAGATTTATCTGTAATAAAGATCTTGGCAAGATCTGTTTCAAGATTTCTGAATGACAAGATCAGAAAAAAGAATCTGAATTCTAAATAACATCTTCCAAGATCTTGAGTACAACTTTAGCGACATCATTAGTTTATTTTTGTAACCTAAAAAATTTTCAATTATCTGAATATCACATTCTAGAAATACGATTTATTGATATTTTGGTATAAAAGATTTGAAAGAGGATTGTATCGATGAAGGCTAATGACAACCAATGAAATTAAAGTTTTAAAGAATAAAAAGAAAAGTAATGAACCAAACTATTTAAACTTTTTTTTTTTCAAAGTTTATTTTCTTTCATGTTTATGAACATTTATCGATCTTTTTAAAGAAAAGGGTTTCGATTAATTACAAGTTTCCAAAGGAAAAAGTATTGTTCAGATTTTAATTTTTTAAAATAAAGTTTTGATGTAAAATATCGAATAATATAATTTGTGTTTTAGATGTTAATGTTAATAGTCTTATGATAAAATGGCTTTTTTATTCAATACACTTTCTATAAAGACTGCTAACCATAGTGTAGAGATTTTATGTTTTGAAATAGAATTTTCATAAATTTAGACCATTTGTGATTAATTAAAACTTCATTACGTGAATCGTCTCGATCAACCAGATTTAAATTATAATCAAACTAAATTTAACTTTTGATAATTAATTAACTATTTTTATAATTTTTTTGCCATTAAAACTTGTAAATTTTTCCACCTAGTTTTTGTAAATTATTTATTTTTTATATTTATAGGACTATTTGTGTAAATGAAATCTTCTTTTTTAATATTGCATTTTTGCTGTTACTAATGTTTATCCATATAAATTAATACTTTTTTATATGTTCAAATAAACTTTTTCTACGTATTAAACAAAAATCATAAAGCAAAATATTGCGTCAAGAACTTTTAAATCTTGATTACTGCTTTTCATGGTATAATTATTTGTACCTAGTACCGGTAGAAACTAACTACAAAAGGCAAGATATTAAATGTCAGATCTTGAAAATCTGTTACCAAGATCTTAAGAATCTGTACCTAAGATCTAGTCAAAGATCTTGGTACAAGATAATACGATAATCTTGTACCTAAATTTCCAAGATCGTTTTACATTTCTGTACCCAAGATCTTGGCCAAGATCTTGGTTACAAGATGTTTCACTAGGGTAAGCCTAAATCTGTAGTGATCTTCGAAGTCTCTTATTTTGTTATCATTTAGAGACACTTATCACACTCAATTTATATGGTAATTATATAGGCGATGAAGGAGCACAATATGTATCAACGTTTCTACAAAATAATAAAGTCATCTTACAAATTCTTTCATGTTTCTGTCATCTATTGTATATTCTATATATAGATACTCACCACATTGAATCTTAGTGCTAATGCAATCAATAATGCTGGTGTTGAGTATCTTACAAAATCACTAGAAAACAATACTGTATCTTTGATTTTCTTAATATTTACCTAAGAATTCTCAATTTTCCTATGTTCACAGACACTGACCGAATTGATTCTGAGTAACAATTCTATTGAAGAGGATGGAGTCAATTATCTCGCTTCCTTGTTAGAAACTAATACAGTTAATCCTTATCTCCCTCTTTCATTTTCTCAACTTTCTTTTTGACGTATATATAGACGTTAACTACATTACATTTAGAGTTAACCAAAATAGGAATTAAAGGAACAAATATACTTTGCAAAGCTCTGCAGAAGAACACGGTGATATATATATTCTTTTCAAAATACAACACATAGATTTTATGCAATCTCTTATGTAGACACTGACAGATTTGAATCTTAATAGAAACAAAATTGGAAATGATGGAGTCAAATCATTGGCTGAAGTGTTACAGAATAAGACTACAGTTGAACTTATGCTTACTTATTTTCTGTATAGAAAATAACTTCTTCTTCAAATTTAGGCACTCAAAAAGATCGATCTTGGAAACAATGATATCGAAGATGATGGTGCACAGTATCTTGCTTTTGCTTTGCGGAATAATACAGTATAATTTTCATTTCGATCTACATGTTTTTAATTTAAAGACTGTTACGACACTCCGTCTTATGTGGAATAAAATAAACACTCGTGGAGCAAAATGTCTACTAAATGAATTGCAACACAACACAGTATTTGTTTACATTCTTCTTTCTTTCTGCATATTTTCTTTCATATCTATAGACTCTTACTGATTTATGTTTAAATCAAAATCCAGGTGGTTATTCCCATGCTGTTGGAATATACATCAAAATTCAAAACAATCCGGTTTTATATTGATTTCAAATTTCTATACAATGTCTTATTTCATTCTAGTCATTAACGGAAATTTCAAACAACCTTAATATTGGTGACGAAGGAGCGAAACTTGTTGCTGATATCATGCAAAACAATACAGTTATTATTTATCTCTTTCCATTGCACATTTTAAATATTCTATTCAACATTCTAGACAATTCAGAAACTCGAACTAATCAATAGCGGTATCGGAACAGAAGGTGCAATGTATCTCGCTGATGCTTTGATAGGAAATACTGTGAGCATAATCATTTCCATAGAATTTTTTTCATATTGTTCTTTTGGCTTTTTTATAGACGTTAAAAATACTTAATCTAAAGGGCAATTGTATCGAGCCAGAGGGAGTTGACTATCTCAGACAAATTTTGATAGAAAATCAAGTGATTCTTTTCGATTTCATCGTATTATTGATTTAATTTTTGTTTTAGGAACCAATGCTTATTACACTAATTCTTCATGACCAAAAAACATCTTCTCTCTTGCGTAGAAGCAAAGCAAATGACATAGGTCAGTCAAAAAGTTCTCGAACTTGTCTAAATCTACGTCGAGAGACGGCGTCTTACCAATCGAGTAGTGTCACATATCCAAGATTTTGGAGGTGCCACCTTGTCCTCTGAAGGAGATGCGAGTAGGGATGTAAGGGATGCGCATCACTAGCGAAAATCTTACATCTCCGATGACAAACGACCGCATCTCTCGGGTGTGGGTGTGGGTGTGACGTCTCCAAAATCCTGGATATGTGACGCCACTCATTTGAGATAACTTAGGTTAATCATCAAGTACAATATGTATACAGGAGTACTAATCAATGTGGATTATTTTTCACCTACTGTTTAGTCTAGAAAGACATCCTAAGAAGGAGTTCTGAAGATGAAGTTTTCTATAAAATCTGACAACCACTACTCCTAGTATATGATGTAGACAAATGGGCATGATGACGTTTCTCTACTTGAATATTCGACAAGTCCGAGAATTGTTTGACTAGTCTATGTATATCACCGCTATTTTTTTTCTTTCTTATAAAATCTAGGAAAATATAATCAGTATCTTGATTTTAAAAAAGTGATTGAAATGATACGCAACAACGATGAAGTAGCATTTTTCTCTATTAATCAATTGTTTTCTAGATACAATTCTTTGATTTTTATAGTTTTTAACTGAACTAAGATTTGAAGGTCAATACTGTAGATCTGATGATGCCCAACAAATCGCTATTGCTTTACGTTCGAATACCGTAATTATCCATTTCAATTTCTATATTATATTTTATACTTATAAAACAGATACTCAAAGCATTGTATATAGATGCTTATAAATTCGGCGTAGGCAATTTTAAATACTTTATTGATGAATTTAAAAATCAAACGGTTAGCATACCATTGATAAAATATCAGATAGAATCGTCAAATTTATTTCTTGCAGACACGAATAGCATTATATTTGACTGGAGTGTCATTCAAAGAATCTCTGTGTATTGATATAGTCAACAGAATACGAACCGATCAAGTATATTATAATTCCTATACATATTTGATTTCATTTCACAACTAGACACTTACCAAATTAGAGATCAAAGATCGAGCAATTTCTACGCATGGAATCATATATCTTAGTCATATTATATCGTATCATTCGGTAATGTTAAAACATTTGCAGACATTTTTTTTTCATCTCTATCTACAGTTAATCATTACATTGAATCTAATCAACAATCAAATAGCACCATGTGTTGCAATTTATGTAGCAAATATTATAAAAAATAATACAGTAAATAACCATTGAGATTAACTTTCATCTTAAATAGAATATTCTATATGTAGACACTGACAACATTCTGCTTCGAAAGAAATCCAATCGATAAGAACGGTATACAATGCTTAGCCTCTGCAATACAAACTAATCAGGTATGTGTAAATTTTGAAGATGATCTTTATCGAATATTCAACACTTACAATTAGACACTAAAAACACTGATTCTTGAGGGAAATGGATTGAAAGTAAATGGTACGAAGTATCTTGTTGATGCTTTACAAATGAATACAGTAATTCTCTGTCTTATTTTCTCTTTCTTTTCTATTTAATTTCCTACAACTAGACATTAACTATACTAAAAATTAAGGACAATCGAATTGGAGATGAAGAAACGGCATATATCGCGGATATGTTGAAAACTAACAAAGTAACGTTTTTGCTTATGATTCATTTATTCTATATTGATGTCTATAGACACTAACAACAATCGATCTGACAAATAATCAGATTGGAAATGATGGAGCACAGTTTATTGGTGATGCTCTATTAATTAATAAGGTTATTATATATTTTCAATTATTTATTTCATCATATTTTGTCTTTATTTGTCGACAGACACTTTTGGAGCTGAGTCTTGAAATTAATCAAATTAAATCTCTAGGATTTGAGCACATTGCTAAAGCTTTAGAGAAAAATGAAGTAAATAGTACTTACATTTAATCTATTTTCTAACCTATAATTACAGAAATTAACTATCCTCAATGTTGGAACAAATAATCTTGGAATAGAAGGCGCAAAATATCTTGCAAATGCATTGAGAATAAACAGGGTAATATTTACTTATATTTGAATGATAAATATACTTTTTATATTTAGACGATCAAAGATATCAATATTTATAATAATCAGATTGGAGAGGAAGGCGCACAGCATCTGATAGAATCTATACAGAACAACAATGTCTCACTCACTAAACTTTGTATTGAATCCAATCAAATTAGTCAAGAAACAAGAACTCGTCTAAACGAGATATTACAAACTAAAATAATGCACTAGATTTTGCATTATTAAGAGACAAATAAAAAAGAAGAAAAATATCATTTTTATGACATAAGTATAATATTCTAGATCTTAATTAAATAGCTTTCTTGTAAATAGAATTCCAAGACTGACTCTATTAATTAAAAGGAAAATGAAGATACATAAAATAACGCACATTTTTGTTGATAGACAACGACAAATTCTAAAATAACAACAAGTACCGTTCATCTTACAGATTTGCTGACTAATTGATTTCAATCATCAATATTGAGCTCATTACTTGTTTTGAAAAGATTTTATAGATACTAGACTGAATCAGATCGTAAAAATTGATGGAATCTGTCGGTATCTTCTCAAAAGAGATACTTTTTAATGAAGTTTCGCTATTTGAAGAATGTGTAGCTATTTAAAACTTTCGATTATTCGGTCCTTTTCTATCATACGATTAAAAACAAAACAAAACAAAATAATGTTTATTCCCTCGACTGAAGGGATAGTCATATGAAAAAAAATAGTTTGCTTGCTTGCTTGTCGCCGGGGTGAAGCAAACATGTTCTTAGAAAAGTCGCTCAAATAATCAAACTTCAAGTTCAACTCGACGTTTGACATCTGATCAAGGGTTTTTGGGGTCTAGAAATCGAATAGTACTATTAGTTTTTGATTTTTTTCAAATAAATGTTTTCTTTCGACCGAAGTGAGGTTATATGAGACATACTTATAGGATTTTGTTTGTGTCAGAGCATAGCGCGCAGGTTAAATTAGCGTAAGATTACAAAACCAATTTTTGCAACTTCGAAAATGACCTAATTAAAGTTTTTCGATGTTGCACTTTGAAGCAAGCACATTTTTTTTGACCCTAGGTTTGATACAATCGAATGGTTTCGAGCTTGATTTCTTCACCAATTAGAGTTTTTCAAGTCAAAAGTCAATCCTATTAAGGATTTTTGGTGTTGCACTTTCAACCAATGAAAGTGTTGGAGTTGAAAAATTTACTCAATCATAGATTTTCAATGCTAGGTTTAGGACAATTGAGATTTTATCTGACTGCAAATGGGATGAATGAGAAGTTTGCAAGCTTATGCTCTCTTCCAATTACACTTTTTCATGCCTAAATTTCAACTAATGATGAGACACGAAAGACTGTTTCTCATGTAAACGGGAAAACACAACTAAAAATATCACGAATAATTTATATTCACATATCAAACGTACAATGAAAATAAGACATAAAAGAGAACTCTAGAGAAAGTCAGAACAATGATGACAACAAATACTAATTTTAATATTTGTCCATTTGTTTTGTTTTTCATAAACAAAAGAAAAAGACAAAAAATACGCTGAGTTTTTTAATCGAAGCACTAGTTTTGTTTGTGCTAATAATTAACAACCATAGTTTTTTTTTGTCTCTTTTATTAAAATTAATACTATACATTATGCAGGCCTGGCCTAGCTTAGCGAACAGCCTGATGGTCTGCCAGACACGAGGCTAGGATGACAGGTCTGGTCAGCATCTTAAAAATAGACGGAGAGCCAATTGATAACATATGGAGTAAATAGATAAACACATATTTACTTATTTACTGATAAATACGTAATTATTTGATTCACTTCAGTTTATTTATCAGAAGAAAAAATAATATAAATATGCCATTCCTATTTTTATATAAATAAATTTCATCGAGTTATTTATCTATTTTATAGATTATCATCATTTAAACAAGAGTTCAGTCTAAATCTCATGAACAAAATGATAAGAAATTAAATATAATACTTGATAAATCGTGACTTGGTAGTTGGATTTCTAATGTGCATTAATTACCAAAGGTTAAACATCAGCCCAATGCAAATTAGAAGAAAATAGCGCGTCAATTATGGATGAGTTTGGATGTGAATCAAAGAAAAACAAATACTTTCAAAAGTATACGCTCACATCCACACTCTCTTCTCATGTAATCGCTATATTTTACTGTGATTTTTCCTGTCCCTCCCATTTATTAGTACATTTTATATGCAATTAAAGAAGTTTTAATATCAAGAATCTACATATGGTAGAAGATTGACAAAAAACATTTTTTTTTCTTAATTAAATAAAAGATGGTAGGTGTATCATGTTTCATTCGTTTCTGTTGTTCGAACTAATTTTTATTCTGATGAAAATATATTCAATATACAAGACAAATAAAATATAAATTCTATAAAACAATGAGTACAAGGCAATGTTTATACATCGAGACTTTTTGTTACACTTTTACTGTTCTGGTATGCGAATAAAATTAATCGATACGATTTTAGATTTAACAATAGAGAAAGTAGCTGTTCAATTGGAATAATAATGCTATCAATAATAAAGTTCAGCAAGAATTACCTACCACCACCATTGTCCTCATTTGATAAAAGCATATTTTGCGATGAAATTCTAGCATTGAAATTATTTGTGTAAATGTATTCGAACGTATCCAAGTCGATACTTCTATAGCTTGTGATATTATAATATCCATCTATGATGTACTCACATTGATATAAAAGGCTGCATAGTACTAGAATAAGTCTAAGCTGTACTCTGGTCGATGAAATATTGGATTTGTGCGTTTCAAAATTGATGAAAATGAAAAGTTTATTGAACTTTCTAATCTCAAAAAAAAAAAAAAAAAAGATAAGGAGTTTGAGTGCTACAAATACATTAAGTTCTCATTTGATGCATTAAGTAATGATAAATCGACCAATACTGTATCAAGAGCACTGATCGTGTACGGTCCGATTGTTGTATTTCTTTGATACGTTATTACTACCACAAAATATTTTCTTGACATTTGAAGAAATACCGTGATCATTGACAGTTGAATCATCGTTTAAATTGAAATAATTTGTTGACATGTAAGCAGGATCATAATGATTAGCATAGATATAAACAAAGGTATCGAAGGTACTGTTAATTATGAAAGTATAATTCGCTGTGATAGAAATAGTCACTTGGAAAGCTTGAAAAAAAAAAACGTTGCAATGCTGCACAGATGTTAAGATAAAAAAATATCTGACTAGATTCAGCCAATCATGTCGAAAACCTGATATAAGAGTACGAACAATAATTGTCAATCTATTTGTTGTAACAACACAAGTTAATTTTGAATTTATTATCCTAGTTGTCGTCAAAAATCCATCGCAACTACTAAAAAGTCTATGAAACAAAAGATAAATATTTAATCAAAAATATAAATACGCGAAGATCTTACTCGTCACTCTCTCCTGATCCTTTTTTCTTCTAAAATAAAGAGCGAGCGGAACAATGATAACAGCTATTGCAATACCAAACAGTATACATATTTTAAGATGATTGAAATTATTTAAAAAAGAGTTTTTTTCGCCTACAAATCTTAGATATTACCTGTATATCGAAGTTCTACACCATAACTAAATGTTATATTAACTATCCCATGATGACATCCAGAATTGTGAATAAGAATGAAAATCAATATAATGTACAATTGTATCATCATGATCACTTATAAATTTTGCTACTTAGACTTTTGAAAATGCTTTACTACCACATTAAGTATCATCACATGGATCACTTGAAGTACCAACTAGAAAAATATTATAGAAATAGAAAAAAAAGAAGAAAATAGATAGTCAAATTTACTTTCACACAAATGATAATCCCAATTACGATTTGGATCAGCACCAAAACATTGTGAATTAGATGTTTTATTTCGAATTTTACTTCACAATCGAACTAAATGAGAAAAAATTCAATTGAAAATTTTTTCTTATAGTATAATTAACATTTTGTCCATGTATATACATAACCATCGATATTGAGTACGGATAAAATATAATAATCAAATTGATCGATTAAATGAGTAATGGTTTAATCTTTTTTATAATTTGATAAAAGTGCATAAGCAAGATAAATAATTGTTGCTGGACTAATCCATTCTCGTGCATGTATACCTAAAACAAAAAAAAAATACTTTGAAATAATCATCAAAATGATCTCTTGACCTCCATCCGACCAAATATCTTTTTTCTGATTTAATGGAATTTAATTTCGTTTAATAACTAATTTATCTGATGAAATTTTTAAAAATTTTATCGGACGATTTTCATATGATTATTCAACTATAAATGATGTTGTTAATGATGGATAAGTTGTAACCCATGATAAATGATACAGTGCAAAAAAAAAAGTTATTATATATTGATCTTAAAGAAAATGACAAAGTTTTATTTTTTGCTATGAAAGCGTACATAAGTCGGAAAAAAAATCAAAACATCGAATACATTGACTTTTCTTTTGTTTAATTCGATGATCTTATTTTGTTCTTTATTATAAAAAATAGGAGAGACTACACTGTTTTAAAATTCTTTTTCTTTTATCATAAAACATAAAATAATTATGTAATATATCAACGATGAATAGATCACAAAAAAAGTAATCATATTATTTCTATCTATTTATTTTTATTTCTCAATAAATGATTCGAACAAATTTATGCAAACAATGATCTTTTTCTTGAATCAAAGACGTGAAATATCATTATAAAAGCGTGTATGATTGTCTGTCAAGCAACTATATGATAGTAGGGATGTGTGGTGTCAGTGCAAATACTGAGAGTACTGACATTTTTGTCACTGAAACACTGATGACACCAGGGCACCGATATTTACTGACATATCAGACATATTTGTAGCAGTAAATGTCGGTGTCGGTGCTTTCAGTGTTTCAGTGACACTGATGTCGGTGAGATCAGTGATCAGTTAACTGACACCGCACCTCCCTATATGATAGTACACACTCTTTAACAATTTCGTCATTGAGTGAGACCCATTGTCTTATCATTGAAGATGTCAACAATTGGACTTTCCAAATTAGTCAATTTCGTAGATTAGATTATCGAATGATAACAAAGTCGAAATTATCTGATGAAGATCGTTAAACAAGGTCGAAACACGTCCTAAATTGGTTTGATAACCTTTGTGTCTGTGACAAAAAAAAGGAATATTTTATATTTATATTAGAGACTACAAGCGATATTTAAAAGAATTCGAAAGATTTCATAACAAAATTTATTCAACATTCACATTTATCATTATGTACTTTGCCGAAGTATTTCTATCGATTGACGAATTTTTTTGCAATTCAATTTTGTACATACTTATTGAAAGAAATTAATGACATGAAATCAAATTCTCTACATTTCGTTGTAACATTTCTAGTTGTTCATATGTAATCATTGCTGTTCTATATAGAGGTATCCAAAAGTAGTGGCAACGACATTTTATTACCACATATTAAGGTTGATAGAGTGAAAAAAGCTCTTTCTTTCTATGCTATTTGATCATACTTAAGATGACATTATAATTAAAAAATTGCTAATAAGACTAGTTTGCCTAATATGTGTCACCGTTACAGAAGTTGATATTGTTTTCAATAGTCAGTCTTTTCTTTATTGTTTCATCTCATTCTTTCAAGACTTTAAAGTTAATTTAGATTAGCATATTGATCAGTTACGTTTTGTTTGATGAAGTCGAACAATAAAAAATGGCACGGAGACAGATCTGGAGAATTTGGGAGTTGTGGAATTATGATAATTCCTTCTGAATGAAGATAATCGAGTACATCTTTATGAAAATGTACTCATCCATTATCATAATGAAGTTTGATGGCATGTGTAACTGAGAAAAGTCTTTATTTCTTGATTTCTTCGAAAACAGGTTGAAAACAATATTTGATGTAATATTGGTGATCGATAGTTTGTTTAAGTTTGACATGATGGACTAGAAGATGACCAGTTGATTTTAAAGAAAATACAGAATAGAGTTTTTGGAGAAAACTTATCTCGTGGCACTATTATTGAAGGAGGATTGTACTTGGTCACCCAAACAACAATAGAAACTTTTTGACCAGTATGTTGATTCCATGGAAAATCCATTAGCTGTTTCGGTATGTAACGAACAGTAATTTTTCTAAGTTTCAGATGATCAGATAATATTCTATGAATGGTGCCATAACTTAGACTGGTATGCCCTGGTAATTCTGCTATTGTAAAATAAGGATCATTACTAACAATACTACGAAGTTTTTCAATATTTTCAAGAGTACTTTCAGTTACAGATCTTTTGGATCGTTTTTCATCTTTAATTTCTTCTCGATCTTCACAAAACTATTGTGCCCATCTTGCAATTGTTCGATAACAAAGAACTTCATCACCGAAAACAGTGCGCAGCTCATCTTGAATAGTTGTTGCTTCAATATTAAGCGTAGTACGCATCTTAATGTAAAAGCGAAAATTTTCTTTGTTCATTGAAAACAAAAATGAAGATTAGTAAGATTCCATTTAACTTCACTTCTTTACTTTCTATAGAATAGAATAGCACCCGATACGTGCACAAAAAGATGCATGTATTTTTGTATACAGTGGCGTAGCCGACGGAGAGGGAAATGGGAAATTGCCCGTTTCATTTGGAGATTTATCCATTGAAGTTTTACTTTTTTTCAGAATGGTTTATTTATTTTTATATTAGATAGTTACTCTATTTTGATTTCTCCGTCTGAATCACACATGCACTTTTTGCTTGTCTTTTCTGTAAACCAGAGATGTCCATTGCGGCGCTGCCGCTACCGCGACCGCCACGGCGGCAGCGGCAGCGGCAGCGGCAGAGTTTTTACAAAAATCATCGCGGCGCGGTAACAACTTTAATAATACCGTCGCGGCGCGGTGCGGCAGCGGTTAGTTTTTTAACGACGCGTCGTGGCAACTTTTCTAGAAAAAAATTTAAAAAACTCATGAATTTACAGATAATCTTGACATTGATGTCTGTTGCACTATAAGACTTGACGAACCTGAGCGATTAGCGACAGTAGCTCTAGTTTAAACCAGTCACAGCCTTGAAAATCGAGAGATTTTTAAAAATACCATCGCGGCAGCGGCGCGGTAGCTTTTTGTTGATTATTGCAGCGGCGCGGCAGCGGCAGCGGCAGACTCTCAGCCGCGATGGACATCTCTGCTGTAAACAATTAAGAAAAGAAGAAGGAAGGAATTGCTTCTGGTATTTTAACTAGGGTTACCAGATGATAACGTTGAAAATCAGAGAAAAACCAAAATTTATTGTTCGAAAAGCGAAAATAATCAGAAAGAGAAACTCCTTGCAAATCAAGGGCTATCATGTTGAAATATTTGTACAGAATGCTTGTGTTTTTCGTTTATCAGTTCATACCAAAAGTATTTCATAGTAAAGAAAAACAATAGAAACATTATATACTTTAGAGAAAAGAGATCGTATACTATAAGCTAAGGAGATTGATCACAAGTGCACCAAATGAATGCTTTCACTGTCAAACCAATTGATTAAAAAATATGAGCTACCAAAAAATGTACAGAGAGCAAGATATCTTTTTTTTTTCTTTTTTCATCATGCTTGGATAGAGCATGGCCGTTTGCATAAGAAAAAACAATATCAAACATATTAACAAACAAACTTCACGAAGTCTAGGACAGCAAGTTTTTTAATTATAAGCGTAATAAATTAAAAATTCTAATTGCTAGCAAATTGCTTTTGAATATGTGTAATATTGTTTCACCTTATGTAAATAGTCGTGTTCCATCCAACTATGACGAAAAAGAAAAGTAAATGTTGATGATATTTCGTAGCGTGGGCACATGACAAACTGTAAATATCTTGAAATGTAAACATTTCAGTCTACGTACATTATTGGAAACTCATCTTTTAAACTAGTTGGTCTGTGAGTGAGAGCATTGATTGAATTCGACTATGTGATCAATCTTATTAGTTCACAGTTATATGACTTTCAATAAATAGTTACTATAAAACATAGCTAGCAAAAGATACTCAGTGTCGAATTCGTTTGCAAAGTCCAAAAATCTATTTACGGAAAATATGCGCAAATAAATCATATGTATAAACTATGCAGATCAAAAAATTTGACGAAAAATAATAAAGATTATAGAACATAAATTTCAGATTATTGTTCAAGTCTTCCTTTGTCCAAAATTTCTTCGATAAATGTTTGTGAACTAAAATATGTTAACAAAATCATTCCAAAAAAAAAAATTAGCATTCATTGTTAAGTTCAGCAACGCAAAAGTTTACCGACATATTAAAGTATTCATCAATGGCTGCAGACCTCAGAAACTACAAAAGATTAAGAAAGGAAAGAATGTAACGCAATACGGATCTATAATACTAATAAGGTATAGTCGTAATTAATATAGCTAGTTATAAGCCATCATCTGAAAATGCTTGAAATTTGGCATAAAATCAAAAAGATCAAAAGATTGGGCAACTCTGATTTTAACTCTATGTTTGGGTGAACATGAGTTCCGTTTTATTGGGAAAAAACATTAATCACATAAAGATAAAGAAGAATAAGTCAAAGAGACGAGAAACAAGAGCACAGATCAAGAGAACACACTAGGCATGCACCGAACCCGAACTCCCGTTCGGGGTTCGGACCGAACAGTTCGGGTTCGGTCTCGAGTTCGGAGTTCGGGTTCGGGTTCGAGTTCGGGTTCGGGTTCGGTCTTCAGAGTTCGAGTTCGGGACTACTTCACCGATTTCAGACACGACCGAGCATCTAGAGGGTTCACCAAGCATTTTTGGTAGGTAAATAGTCGATTTTGAAAGCACTCTAAAGTTCGGTCAGGTTCGGGTTCGGGTTCGGGTTCGGTTTTTTTCTAATCTTGTCAGTTTTATTCAGATGCTCCAAATTCTTCATTTTTTTGAACCATTTCTTTTAGTGTGCACAGACATACAATAACCGACTTTAAAATCTATTATTTGGGTTAATTTCTATACCTTTTTATCGATTGACTAAACTGATCAAAACCGAACCCGAACCCGAACCGAACCCGAACTTTGAGACCGAACCCGAACCCGAACCCGAACTCTGAGACCGAACCCGAGCCGAACCCGATCCCGAACTCACCGAACCCGAACGTTCGGGTTCGGTGCATGCCTAGAACACACATGAATATATATATTTGTAGATATATCTATATATACAGTGACGCATAGAAGAGACAAGAAAAATCCAATGACATATATGTAGAAACAAAGAAAAAATCAAAATGTGAAATAGCGTAGCTCATGGGGAAAATATTCATGTGTGTTGCATAGATATATGCTGTAAGAATCCTCAACATTAACTTATACATGATTTCTTATGTTATTAGTACTTTGTTCGACGAAAAAAGTTTTGACCTATTAATAAAAACCTTGTCCATTTCGCTCATCGGTGTTTTTCGACGCTAAAGAAATTCACTCATTAGCCTAAAAATTCTGGTTACGACGCTGTTTGTAAACATATGATAAATGATAAAATCTCAGAGGACTGAAAGGAAACAATAAAGGAGAGAAGAAAAACAAAGAAAAGATCAAGAAAAGAATGCCTAATGAAGGACAATATCAACTTCTGTAATCGTGACACATGTTAGGCAAATTAGTTTTAATAGCATCTTTTTTACTATGATGTCACCTGATGTATGATCACATAGCATAGAAAGAAAGATGGTCTAGCCTATCATTTTGGTACGACCGACTAGCAGTGATGTAGTGTTTGTTACTTAGAGCGGAGCAGCATCCGCTGTGCATAGACGGAATGACAAGCAGAAGAGAGAAGAGATAGTAAAATTCCAGATGTCATTGTGCGGAAAGATTCACACGAGAAACGACGAGATCGTAAGTATTAAGGTGGAAACATGTTTGATGATCATGTACAAATTGATGCATCCATTCTTAAATATTACATTTTTCTTCATCACTGTGTAACTTCGTACAGAGTAAAAAAGCCCATTGAATTTATTTACGTGATGATGCCTATTTTGTGACTGTATGTCTTTTCTTCATACTGTCACTTATGACTTATACAGTTTCTCTGTCATCGTTATTTTCACTCTCTTCTACAGAACGCGAAAAAGAACAGGCTTCTCTGGAAATCATTTAAATCATTCGATACGAGTTCATGTCCTTAGAATCGGTTCAAAATTGCCTGACACATCGCGGTTTGTTTGCGCAATTAGCTGTAAGGTCTTTTCCTGACAAATCGTCAAAACTACCGATTTTCAGTCAATTTTCTCAGAAAAACTAAGATCAACTGGAAACGACATGTATGTCATCGAAAAGAGTCATGATACCGGTTGGGCTATCAGAGATTCATTTGCAACTGCTTTCCGTCATATCTGTTACTCCGAAAGAAAAGTCAAAAAAACAGATAATAAAGATAATCAATGAAAAAGAGCGAACAGCGTCACGAAAAGATTGAAGCACGTATGTAGATCGTTCTCAGAGTAAACTAAGACGAAAAATAGATGACTTTATATAGTTTTTTATGCTTTTGTCAGTAAAAACAATAAAGAACAATCACGACCAAATCATTAAAACTGACGACTTTCAAATATTTTTGCCAAGAAATCGCGATAATTCGTCCAAAGTTTAGCGATTTTGAGGCATGAGTCGATACTACAAACGGTATTAAAACTAGCTTCCTAGTTTTTCATACTCGAAAGTTACGTTAGTTACACCATATTTGTTTTTTTCTAAGGTAGTATGTGAGATAAGTGACTATACTCATAATAGCTCACACTTTCGAACTTACAGTACAGGTAAATAAATGTTGTTTTTGTCACACTTCGTTAAACTCGGTAGTAGAAGTGCTATATTAACTAACGTAACTCGTCTTGCTACTCCATTATAAGTTTTTGTCACACTTCATCAAACTCGGAAGTAGAAGTGCTATATTAACCAACGTAAGTCGTCTTGCTACTCCATTATAGGTTTTGCAATTAGATCTTACATACCACCGCAATCATTAAAAAGTAAGCTGTGTTTCAAATCAATCTTTTTCAGAGATGTATAAATCATCTCCATCCAGGATAGTTTTTGGTAAGAAATAGATCAAATTTTCGTTTTGAAACAAATATTACCAACTAAAATGACTAGAATAGAATACAAATAGAATTATATCTTCAATGTTTTGCTGGTATTCTTCTATTACCCATCTGCAATTCTCAGTTTGAATAAGTAGATCTAATTCTTCGTAAGCACAACAACGTGTGTAAGTGTTTCTAGCGTATTTGATCGCGGCAATGCAACAGACAAATTCCCAGTTTTAAATATTCAGTCATACTATTTCTCCGAAAGTGTATGGAACGATCGGTGTAATATCAGATCCACATTTGTCAATAATTGAAACCGTTATAGAGTTTGAAGGATTGCTATCATAGGTGAGTCTGAGTGATAAGACGGGTTTAGAGATGCAACTGGAACTAAATTGTTTCATTGCCATTTGGTACAGAAATCGTATTTAATGTGGGTCTCACTCTTCTAAGTAGCAGCTCAGAAACTTCTTGTTATGTGTTGATAAGTTTAAACATTTGCCAAGAAAAAAGTTACTAGACAAGGATTGAGTTTCCACAATAGTATTGTAGAGACCTATTCTTCTCTATTCAGGCTCTTCTCAAAGTCTTTTTACGAAGAAACGATGTCTTTCTATCTAAGCTTGCTTATAATCTTTTCTCATGAAAATGCTGCTAATCGCATCCATCAATCACATGTACGCTATTGACTAAATGATGTACAATGCATGTTTCTTTATGAAAAGACGATCTTTGATTTCAAGTATTCGCATAAATAATAAATACATCAGATTGAATTTACGGTTAGATTGCGCTAATCCAATTCGTTTTTCACATACATATTTTGTAACTGGCATTCTTCTTAGTCATCATGTATATAAGATAGTTTTCCATATAAACTATTTTACAATAGACTAGTGCACACAGATAGATGATTTCTTTTTGCGAGACAAAGCATTGAATTTTTTTTTGTTTTATAAATGTCAACTCCTATTAGATATAGCATATCAATGAACACGTTTCATTGACACAATCATTTAGAAACAAGTAACGAATCGATATTTAGTGTCAAATTCATCTTTCTTAGAATTTCTAGTTTGTATAATTTTAAAAAAAACATTATCAAATAGTGAAGGCTTGCAAACTCAGAAGGTATTCTACAAAACTCTAGTTTGATCAGAATTTAAACAGTTAAAAATCATGATTCTAAATTGGTGGATTTTGAGCAGAGCTATTTTTTTGAAAGTGCGCAACACTACATTTGGTAAAAATTTGACTTTCAACGAAATTACTGTTTTGTATCATTCTTTTAGCATATTAACAATGCACTGGAATTTTGCTAGCGCTGTTATGATCTTATCAGTTTTATTATTTCCATCGGATGTTCATGCTCAAAACAAGCCCAATGAACTCGTTCAACAATTAATTACTGAAGCACATAATTATGGTTTAAATATCGATAAATCGAAAATTGTAACAGAATCGAACGATGAAGGCGAGTTTGCTGCCGTTGCGATAAACAATGATCCTACATTGCGTGTTACAACTGAACAGATAAAAAATGGCGAAGTATACCTTACGTTTCAATGCATGAAAACAAAGAAATACAATGGCTGTTACAGAGTTCGATTAACGGATGTTCTTCAAGAACGTAAAAGCTTAAGTGTCTCTCTCGTCGATAAAAATGGAAATTCGATTTCAGATGCTGAAATACAGCCTAAGCAAGAAAACCGAATTGCTCATCGACTCGTTCTCATAATTTTAGGTCCAGTCGATGTGTATGTCGATGGCGTGTACTGGGGAACATATGATTGGGTGTTGATTTATTAGCCATAAACGCATCCTACAAACTGAGTGTCCTCCGATATAAACCATGAACCTTCACTTAAACTATCAGCTCTATTATTTATTGTGTCTTCTTTAATATAAAAAAAATATGGCGATCCTTCGCACAATACAGTTCGATTGATCTTTTCCGCTTGTAGTTTTATATAGAAATAAATACTCATAGTTTACATATATTTACGCTATAGTTTATTGATATTATTGTGTTTTATACAGAGTTTTATATGAGATGACATTCCGCAGAAGATTTATGTTTCATTCTGCACATTCTCCAATATGCAAATAATTAGAGTGAGGAGAATGTTGGTGAGGATAATTACGAAGCTCCACAGTGCGTTTCACTGTTGCTCAGAGCAGATCATTAAGTGACTAGAACAATCCCTAGATAGACTCCAAAATTTCAATTCCAAAGAACTAAAATTAATCAATTCCGGATGACATCTTACTGTTGTGCCCAAATATAATAGAAACTTTCAAGGAGTGTGATGAATGTAAAGCTACCACAACAATTGTTTCCAGTGTTCTCAAGCAGTGGAATCTTAAGGTAGTATCAGAGATTGAGATACTTTTTTCATATATCATAAAGAAATGATATATATATATATATATATATATATAGCGATAATGACGCGTGATACAATTGATAAAGAATTCAAAGAAAAGAGTAGAATAAAACAATCCTTGAAAGAGACAAAAAGATAGAGAAGCGAGTTTATAAAATGAATTGTTTCTTTTTCAAATACAATAGAATGCAGTGAAAAACTTGGATGTTTGATATTAATGATAATAATAGTAATAGAAATGATGAAATTTGTTTTTCTTGTGTTGTGCCACATCTTATGGGGTTAGTGAATGGCGGATGCGTCCCTCACAATGGCTTCTATGAAGAACTAGTGCAAATATAAATGATCGATCAAATGATGTCAAATCTCACTTGGAGTTGGTCTGAATTTGATGAATGAAGCATGTGGTCTCTTCTGAATTAACATGCGATGCAAAAGTCTTTGCAAATATATCTACGTCCATTCAGTAGTGTCAAACTTGAAAGTTGAATTCAAGTATTCAACTACTCAACTACTCAACTATTCAACTATTCAACTATTCAACTTTTGAAACTTTTCAACTATTCACGTATTCAATCAACCTCAGCTGCTCCTGTGTGGTTCTGTTACGCCCTCACCCGGCTCTGTGTAATGCTGTTACGCCCTCACCCTCAGCTGTCTCTGTGTGGTGCTTTTACGCCCTTCGCCAGCATTATGCCCTCGCCTGCAGGCGGCTCTGTGAGGTTCTGTGTTCCCAATGCCTCCCCTCTCCCCCTTCGAATAGTTGAAAAGTTGAATAGTTGAATAGTTGAATAGTTGAATAGTTGAATTCAAGTTTCAAGTATTACATATATGCGTCCATTTGACCATATTATCAACTTTTAAATTAAACAAATTTGTTTTTGTTGGAAAGAGATATGTCTGAACTGCAAATTTCATAGTAGATATATTTTTCCAGAATACATCGCAGAAGGTGTCTTGATTATCTACAGATAATTCTATTCTTTAAGTCCATTTTATCAAATGTTTTTCTGTACTCTTCTTTATTCAAATAATACATGAACTTCGTTATAGCCTTATGTAATGATTCTGTGTCAGTTTGATCAGTTACGTTTTGTTTGATGAAGTCGAACAATAAAAAATGACACGGAGACAGATCTGGAGAATTTGGTGGTTGTGGAATTACGATAATTCCTTCTAAATGAAGATAATCGAGTACATCTTTATGAAAATGTGCTCATCCATTATCATAATGAAGTTTGATGGCATGTGTAACTGAGAAAAGTCTTTATTTCTTGATTTCTTCGAAAACAGGTTGAAAACAATTTTTGATGTAATATTGGTGATCGATAGTTTGTTTAAGTTTGACATGATGGACTAGAAGATGACCAGTTGATTTTAAAGAAAATACAGAATAGAGTTTTTGCAGAAAACTTATTTCGTGGCACTATTATTGAAGGAGGATTGTACTTGGTCACCCAAGCAACATTGGAAACTTTTCGACCGGTTTGTTGATTCCGTTGCTAATCCATTAGCTGTTTCGGTATGTAACAAACAGTAATTTTTCTAAGTTTCACATGATCAGATAATATTCTATGAATGGTGCCATAACTTAGACTGGTATGCTCTGGTAATTCTGCTATTGTAAAATAAGGATCATCACTAACAATACTACGAAGTTTTTCAATATTTTCAAGAGTACTTTCAGTTACAGGTCTTTTGGATCGTTCTTCATCTTCAATTTCTTCTCGATCTTCACAAAACTATTGTGCCCATCTTGCAATTGTTTGATAACAAAGATCTTCATCACCGAAAACAGTGCGCAGCTCGTCTTGAATAGTTGTTGCTTCAATATTAAGCGCAGTGCGCATTTTAATGTTAAAGCGAAAATTTTCTTTGTTCATTAACACATTCGAGGCGATTCAGTTTTGTACAGAAATTGATCGGGATATTCGTTCCTACCAAGAATAAATTCATAGTGAATGCACTTACTGACCTTTTCTTTATGTGCTATCGATTTTTTTACTATTCTTCTTTTTGTACAATTAAATAGTGAATCGAATCTCGTCTCCAGCTGTATAATGACTCAAGTTACTTTTTCGTTCTGTAATGTGTATTATACATTACGTGTGAGATAAGGATAGAAAGTTTCTAGATTTTTCTGTTGCATTCGTGTCTAATCTGCGCATTGCTACTCATCAATATAAAAGCGATCAAAATTATCAGTATTCTTGAATATTTTACATGTCGTCAGAAGAAGTCAGTACGGAAGATAGCCTTGACTCACTCAATGAAGTGAGTTCTTTGGATGATGATTTTGCTAGAATGTACTTCGAATCTGCAAGTTCCGATGAAGAAGTCACTGATGATGAGGTCGATTCAAACGTCTGGAGTAAAAAAGAATCAGAATTTGACGATGAATTTCTGAAAGATTATGGACTTATTGAATAAGTAACACCAACTTCCGAAGATGGTACAGTCAATCCTATCGATTGCTATCGACATTTCATCACTGACGAGATTATAAGCCTTATAGTTCTTGAAACTAATAGATATGTAAAACAATACTTACTAACACATAAACGTAGCAAACGATCAAAAAATCGTCAATGGGAACCAACTACTAACGAAGAAATGCTGAAGTTCTTGAGGATAGTCATCGAGATGGGCTTAGTGCAAATGCCACAAGTAGACTTACTCGAGCAAAAGTCAATTATATGGATCACAAATCATTCAAAATACAATGTCGAGAGACAAATTCGAATTACTTTTCAAGTTTTTGCATTTTTCTAACAATGAAGAACAGGATGCGAGCCAAGATAAACTAGCTAAGTTGAATCCACTTTTGATCCTATTGAAAGTTAGATTTAAGTCGATTTATACGCCCGGTTCTGTCACCACCGTCGATGAAACAATGGTACCCTGACGATATCGACTTTCCTTTAGACAATACGTTCCAGGCAAAGCCCACAAATATGGGGTTGAAATGTATAAAGTAGCAGACATAAATGGATATACTTGAAATTTTATAATTTATACAGGAAAACAGAATCCAACGACTGGTCTTAGTTATACTCAAACAGTCATCATGCAATTATTAGAAGATCTTTTCGGATGCTATCGAATTGTGATAGCTGACAATTTTGTTACGAGTATCGATCTTGCGAAACGATTGTTAGGAAATGATACTTATCTCATCGGAACATTGAGAAGTAAAAGTGTTGGATCTGGAAAAGCAATTCTTCAGAAAAAACTCAAGAAGGGTGAGACAGATAAAAGAGACATTTTGATGATATCTACCAAGCCATCCCATACAACTGCTCTTGTGGACATCAGAAAAACTAATCCATCTGGCGAGCGCATCATGAAGCCACAAGTGGTACTCGACTACAAGTAAAGGAAGATAAGGTACGGATTTGTCGGATCAGCTATATGCATACTACACATGTCTAAGACGATCTATAACATGGTACCAAAAGGTGGCGTTTGAATTGATATTTGGAACAGCAGTAGTGAATAGCTATTTGATATATAAAGAAAACTACACAACAAACAACATAACCATTCTGCAGTTTCGTGAGAGTCTCGTGCGATCTTTACTCCTTGGTATGTCTTTCGAAAATCTGAAACCTGGTCTGAGACAACAATCGACGAGTCATTTGAAGCGAAAACTACCTGATCATAAGCTGGAAGAAAAGAAAGGATCTGACCGTGATGTTCGAAGACGATGTGTTGGTTGTTATGAAAAAAACAGAGAACATCAATCTAGAGAAGCGTGTCATTCGACAACAAAGAGAATAAAAACTTTCTGTTCTGATTGTAACAATTTTTTTGTCTTGATTGTTTTAATGAGAAGCATCATGCTATGTAATAAATCATTTTGAAAATAGCGAAGGTACAAATCAAATCATACACTACGTGTAACTTTCCGCCTAAGAATGAAAGAGAAAGAACTATTTTTCTATTCAGTTTCCTGCTAAAATATAGTGGGGTCCACTGGTGGACCCCATCGCCTCGAATGTGTTAATAATAACATATAAAGTATCAATAAGATCGTAAGAATATTTAATAATATTTTTGACATGAAAATATTTAACTAAAAGTTTAATGATGGATGTTTCTGTCCTCATTTGGATTGATTCATACAATGCACCAATCGGCGTGAAGATGTTACTAAATGACAAGAGATCATAAAATTCTTTCAACTATAATATTTTGAATCAGTCATCTCCCAAAAAATTAGAACTATTCAATGTGAATATGAGTTATATACAGCTTAGATTTCCTCATTGACCATGTACTTGAAAAAAAAAAATGCACAAATAAAGAAAATCAAAGTGGCAATTTTTTGTGGTGATGTTAACAATCTTTAATCTGTCTGTTTTTTTTGCTTCACATTACTTTTCGTCAATTTCTCGATCGATTACATAATATCATTTCCAATTATATCATCTTCAAGATTAGGTGTTGTAAGAATCTGCATAAAATAAAAACAAATTACAGAGGAGAAATAGAAAAAATTGTGAAAATTACCATGTTGACTCGTAAGGCTCCAGACAGATGCTGTATTCCTTCTATCGAAATCTCATTAATTTCAAGGTTGAGTGTGGTGAGTGTCTGTATAAATAACATCAGTATGAAATATATGAAAATACAATTTGAAATTACCGTATTAGTTTGCAATGCACCAGCTAGATATTCTACTCCTTGTGTTGTAATATTATTATTTTTAAGATCAAGCGTGATAAGAGTCTGTATAGAAAATAGAAATAGGCATCATCAATACCAAGAAGAAGAGTTACTGTATTGTTTCTTAACATATCAGCTAAATGCTGTGATCCTTTATCATTAATTTGATTCTCTCCAAGATAGAGAATCATGAGTGTCTATACAAAGAAACAAAGATGAATAAGACGAAAATGAAGTCAAAATTCGGATTACTTTATTGTTTTGCAATGCATCAGTTAAGTATTGTATCCCTATAGATGTAATATGATTGCTCTCCAAGTTGAGGATAGTGAGTGTCTTTGTATATACATGAAAATAGTTATGAGATGAATGAAAAGAAGATGAAAATCGATTACTACATTGGTTTGTAATGCATCTGCGAGATATCGTGTTCCTTCGTCCAAGATTTGATTTTCTTTAACATCGAGTGTGGTGATAGTCTACGTTCAAAAATAATAATGGGTTTAAGAAAGATAAAAGTTTACCGTATTGTTTCGCAACAGATCAGCCAGATGTTGTGCGCCTCGAGCTGCAAGATGATTGCTTTTGAGGTCAAGTGTAGTTAGTGGCTACGTATAAAAATAACGATGAAAGAGATATAGAGAATATAAAATGATTACTTTGTTTCGCAACATGTCAATCAGAGATTGTATGCCAGCCTCCCCAATCTGATTATTTCCAAGATGGAGTGACGTCAGTGTCTACATAAAACACGTAAATCTAGAAATAAAGATGAAGTTGAAGTAAGGATTACTGTATTGTTTTTCAGTGCTTCAGATAAATATTGTATTCCATTGTCTCCAATTTCATTTCCTCCAAGACGAAGTGTAATTAGTGTCTAAATTAATAAGTTAAAATGGATGTGAAAAGAACATAACAGTGCCAACTACTGTATTATTTTGTAATGCAATACCCAAAGACTGAACGATCTGATCGGTAATGTATTTGTCATCAAGATTAAGTGTAGTTAGTACCTGTGTTAAAAAATGAAATTCAAGATAGAAAGTATAAGAGTTCAAAATAAATGAAAGCTTTAATTTATCGGAATATCTAAATATTAATATTAGCCTAGTTGGAACATATTTAATACTTACATCTTCTCTAATAATAATCCCATTAATGAAATATTGATTGAGTAGATGAACATCATCGATCGATAATGCTGTATATCTGATTACAATTCCTGGTTCCTTTCTAGTATACGTAGGTAATGTATACATCACTATTCGATGTTGAGATGCACTTCTAATGTAATGATCACATGTAACATACCAATGTTTCTCATCCAGCCAAAATGGTGTTTGAAACGAGAGAATAAGTGCTCTGGGACTGTGAGTGCCAAACGATGGATAAAAAGAACCAGCAAATATGAAATCAGATTTATCTATTAGTGGTAACTTAGTTTGAATAAATTCGGCCCAGAAACTACCATCGAATAGCGAATATGACGACCGAATATTACAACTCAATTTGAGATGAATCAGTGATGGTGTTAATGAAAGAATGAGTTTTAAGTGTTCTACATAATATGGACAATTCTCGATTGTTAGTGAGGTTAATTTTGGATAACTTGTGTTAGCAAAAGATACGTAATTCGTCCCAAACAGACTATTCGTATTACATTCTTTTAATACAAACGTACGTAAATGAGATAAATGACGGAGAATGAAATGAAATTCTTCAAAAGTACATACTCCAATTATCAAATGCTGTAATGTATATTGAGCAGGCCATGATAAATCTTTGATCACCTGATCGAAATTATTGAGACATAACGTTTCTAAATGACATCGATTGATAACAGATGAAATAGTAGCAACTGCTTTTGTTTTATTTGATCCACGCAATTTAACTGAAAGTGATACTAATGAAGAAATATTGATGTGCTGTAAAAATCGATCGAGAACACTATGATCCACTTGATCGAGAGTTAGTGAACGAAGTCGTGTGAAGTGATGAACACCATAGCCTGAGAAAAACTTGTGTAATTTTCCTTTATAATTATTGGAGATAGTTAGCGAAATAATGTTTTCAGGTCGAATTATATGAGAGACAAGCTCTAAATTGGACTTTGAAATTGAGGTAAAGTCCAATTGAAATTTATTGTAAGTTACAATTGCTGACCGGAATTGTTTGCAAACACATCGAAATGAACAAAAAATTGTTTTGAAATTCAAATGATCGCAAATTCGATGAAGAAGTTCGACGGGTATTGATAGAAAAGTCACAGTAGACATTTATGAATGGTATAATAATCTGTTTTTTATCATATATATATATAACATTATTACGAAATTTTTTGCTTTCTTCTTACCTCACAGAACGAAAATTTAAAAATCACACGTGGAAAAGAACAACATCATACTGACGTGTCTTACTGCTTTAATGTCGTACGTATCATAAGAAGCAAAGAAATTATTTTATATCGTGAAATAAGAATCTCGTTCTGTATTACATTACTTACTTCGAATTATTATTAACGTAAGGTGGAAAACATACAATATTCGGACAAAGACTTTTTTTTATACACGGTTGGATAGAGCTCGTCGAGCTAAGTAAAAGTATATGTGTTTCTAATTTTTTTGAAATGATTATTGATGAAAAAAATAGTTATTCTATTCGCTTGCGAGCAAGAACCATCCTGGTGGAGCCGTGGCGAGCGAGGGTGTGTTTATATAAGTAGATAGCAAGCGATCATACAATGCATTTCAACAGTTGCTTAGGCTGTCATTATCAGGCATGTTTGGGTATGTGGGGTGAGGGTTAGGGTGAGTTTCATGTTGAACCCTCTGAGAAGGGTTTGAGTGTCTGTCATCATTGATCAACCCACAAGGAGCTGTACAGCAGATCTAAGAGGAATTCGATTGCCTGTGCATCATCCATCTCGTGAATGACGATACACTATTCAAAGCTGAAGGTGAAGATGAGGGTGAGATGAGCTGCCATAAATGGTTTCGAAGTGGCTCAATTTATATTGCTGAAAACAGCTCGTACCAACGACCTTCACCATCGTCGAGCGGAGTACCACTTGTTTTGTTTTCGCTATTGTTGAGAGACATTTTACAAATCTGAAACAAAAACCATATGTTACAGCTTGTCTGTACGCTTGATTAAATATATTGCACACTAGACTATACTACAAAAAATAAAAAAATAAAATTTTGTTTGATTCAAATAATTCAGTTAATAAAAGTAGGTAGAAGAACAAGTTAAACTAAGTAGTAGAAATAAAAGTTAGATAGAGTCTAGTCTTGGTTTAATTGCTGAAGTAAAAAATTGATCTGTCCCCATTGCTCCAACTGAATTAGTTCTTCATTGTTTCGCTCCTGTTGTTCCTCTTCTTCCAAGTCTTGAGCTATATCAATTTGTTTTGATTGTTCTGTTTCGTTCTATATTAGTGTTATTGTTCTATAACAGCAAATCCTTTCAGGTCATTCAATTGTTCTTGTTCCCATCTTTGCCTTGGAGGCATCGTTTCCAAATCATAGGCTTCGAAGAGTGTCTCATTGAATATCTTAACCATCGGTTCTTCATATGGATCTTGATACTCCGCCAATACGTCATCCAAACGATCTTGTGGTTCTTCGTATCACCATGGATATTTCAACCGACGCTCGAATAGTGGATCACTTGCTTGTTGCCTTCGAAGTTGTCGCTGCTGTTGTTGTCGTCGTTATCATTCTTGTAGCCATCTCCGATGATCCTGTAGCAGCAGTTGTTCTAAGTTGAACTCCTGTTGCTGTTACCTTCGGAGTACTTCTTATCACTTTGGTCGGCGTTGCCGTTGGCATTCTCGTCGTCTTCGTCGACCTTGTTGTCATCTGGTTATGACATTCTCCTGTCTTGGAACGTTAAGAATCAATGGTACTTGACTTGGAATCCTGTTTGTCCGAGAGAGTTGCAACGCCAACAATTGGCCTGTAGTATTCACAATTACGAGAGATAGTAGTTGATCAATATTGGATTCATTTTCACTGGTTCCAAATAATGGTTCTGATGAAATATTATCGATTTGGCTACTGTTCGTATCCATTCTAAACAACAGATATCCAAGAACAGAAGCAAAATACCATTTTCGGCAAGTAAATGAATGAATATTCTAGATTTGCTGACGACTACATGAAGCAATAATAATGGAAGTAAGTTAGTCTGATTGTTTCATTATGTCCCAAATGTTGTTTTCGGTGGTAGAGAACGATAATCTTTGATTACAGCCGTGAAAAGAAGTTGATTCCATTGATAGAAATAAGGAAAAGATTAGTTATGCCGACCATTAAATTTGTTACATCGCACAAACAAAAAAATTATGATTTTGATTTCCTGATCCTGCTCTGTCCGATGATAAAGCCACTGAAGACAGTCACAGTAACCTAGCGTCTATATCAATATATACACGAATATCTATATTCCTATATGTATGAATATATGTATGAACATATAACTATCTTGAGAGTGTGCTGAGCTGTCATAACCGGTTTCGAAAATGCTCAATTCTTCTTTTCATAAGGTGTCTAACAACTTGGATTCGACTATATGTCCGTGGAATGTTTAGGTTTAGTGTTGTCAATCAACGGATGCATATTTCATTAAGGTGGTTGACTGCACGAAGTGCAGCTAGCCGACATATTGCTTTTCAATCTGTCGGTTGCTTAACAATTTTCTTCTTCTCAACGCATGAGTCATGATTCAAGTCAGCCTTTAGTTCTCAGTATCTGACTATCATTTAGAAATGAGGAAAAGCTTGCCGAAATCGTGAGAAAGTGATGGATTCACATCTGAAATCTGTTTTTCAAAGTTAGACTTCCTGCGGGAGTTATAAAAAAAAGGAAAAAATGATAATTAACAGCTAGCAATTTCCTTATATGGCTATATATGACTCAATCTTCGAATGACCATTTATATCTTACATCTAATATGCATATACACTTTAATTGTCGTCTTGTGTCACTTAAATTCATCCATGAAGGATTCTCGAATATTTAGAAAAATCACTACACGGCTTATATAGCTGAAATGCAAAGAATGATAATGAACAGCTGAGAGTTTCCTTATATGGCAATATATAGTTTAGATTGATTATCTCTCGCTTCTTAGCTGAGCGAAGATAGCTGGAGGCAATTAGAATTCATTATGATACCCTGTACACGAGCTGTAGATTTAGCATTAGCAGATGTCGTAGACGATTATGTTCTGACCATTTCTGTGCTCGCGCAGTTAGCCGGCTTTTTTCTACTCGAGCTTAACTCGAGTAGCAGTCTAGTTCTCTGTATCCAACGATATCTCTAAATAAAATAAAACCGTTTCAATTAAATCTGATGTTGACATTCGTCTAAAAGTTTTTTTGTGTGTTTTAGACATTTGATTAGAAAAATCTACTGAATTTTATGTGAGTTGAATAAATGTTTGTATGTGACAAATGCGTATAAATTAATTTTTTGTCTTGACAACGCAAAACTTATTGTTTATGATATAAAATCGTTTATTTAGTTGATAAACTAGGAAAAAAGATCTGTGACCGGATATTAAGATTGTTTGTGAGGAAATGTTATTTGTTAATTAAACGATGAGTGACACTCAATGAAATTGGAAACCGTTGACGACAATGTGTTTCTTCTACTAATTTTATCTTGACGAGATTGAAAAGGAATATTTCTATTTTATGTTATTTAATTATAGTATGATATTACATTTTCTTTTCTCGTCCGGTTTTGATGGGTTCTATATGCGATAATATATAAGAGATTTTTTGAAAAGTTAAAAAAGAAAATAGATTGAAGAATTGCACCATTATTCTTTCTATAGAACTAAAATGTCTTCAGTATCAGTTGTTGATGAGGTTTATTTGAATACAGATATTTATTTATCTGTGAACTATATCATTTTTATTGTTGGAATTATTGGGAATGTTCTAATTATTCTTGTATTTAGTAATTTAAAATTATTTCGAAGCAATCGATGTGCTTTCTATTTAACAGTAGAATCTATTGTTAATATAAGTCTATTATGTCATATTTGTATAATACAAGTTTTAATCCCAAAATATGGTGTTGCTCCAGAAAATTCTTCATTTATTTGGTGTAAATTAAAAAATATTCCAAATCAAACATTACGATTATTTTCATCTTCAATAGTATGTTTTCAAGCATTTGATCAATTTCTTTCAACAAATCCTCGACCTTATTTACGACAAATCAGTACAATTAAACTGGCACAATATCTTATATTCACATCTTTCTGTATTTGGATTTTTCATAGTATACCATTTATTATTTTTGCGGGAATTGATTCAGTTCTTGGTTGTATTATCTTCAATGGAGCGTTAACACGCTATTATACCTTCTTTTATTATCCATTTTTGCATGGTTCTCTTCTCATTTTGATTTCATCTTTATTTAGTTTGTTTGCTTATCTTAATGTTCGAAATTTAATTCGACTTCAAATAACTGTTGTTCGTCGACGATTGGATCGTCAACTTACAGCTATGGTTTTTCTACGTGTTATTTTCTTTGTTGCTCTCTTATTACCATATACAGTCTATCGTATTTATATGATTCATGGAACAATTACTAGTGGAACAAATATTCTCAATGATAAGATAAATCAATTGATTTATGCGATCGTTAATTCTATGAAAAATGCTGATTATGCAGTAAGTTTATCATTATTATTTTATTGAAATTTATAAAATGAGAATTATTTTAGATAAGTTTTTATGTATTTTTATTCTCATCATCACGATATCGTCGACAAGTCAAATATTTTTTGATGAAAAAATGTTGGCAATCGTTAAAACGATGGTGTCATTCAAATCATAATGAAATTTATCCATTGGATAGAATATCAAATATTGTCTCCAATGAACTTGGATAATCAGTTGTCTATCTATGTTATATTTTATCTTATAAAGAAAAGTTTAATAGAAATAAATAAACTTGATAATAAGGAATTTTAAATCTTATTCGATGTCGAGTATGATAAAATTCAATCATATTTTTAATTAAAAAATGCAAGCAACATCTCTCATATCATCTGACTTCATATCTTTCAGAGTACTTGTCTGAAATAGTCTTCCTTTCTTCGATCGATTTTATTCAATCGATTTTATCATCGCACATTGAGCCACACGCAGTTCCAATTGTGAATGGTGCATTTAATTAATTGAAAACATATTTCGGTAACAAGAGCTCGAAAGTAATGACAAGCAAATCTACGACAGTATTGAATTTGAATATTTTGAAAAAGAAAGCAAGATTGATTATCAAGAAAAAAATAGTTTCGATCTTTCACACAGAATGACATTTCACCCATAAATTTCCTATGTAGAAAATCAATTTATTACGAATATGTAATATACGAACGATGGTGCATATCTGAGCATCACTATATTTACAAAAGAGAGGTCAGAATACGAGAGCTGGGCAAAGTTATGTTTCGTAACCATATCAAGTCAATGTCATACTGTTCAATATGGTATGAAAGGTTTAAAAAAATTCATCTATGTGCTTTCTAGCCATGTCTATATCATTCTTGAGGAATTTATTTTTATATAGAGAAGTTTCTTCTCCACTTTTCTATCGTATGTGAACCAAAATGATTTGATTTTTATTATTCTTCACAAATAGTCAATGCGCTCAAATGATTATAGGCAGATGCTAACATTCATTTTTGTTACAATCGCCACAATGATCGATTAGACAGCTATCATTACTACTGTTGAAAGAGATTCATCGAGAGCCTATGTAATAATTAGATACCACCAGCACAAGAAATTTTACAGATTATAATTCCGAAGTCAAAAAATGATTAAGGAAGTCCAATACAGACTAGACATGGATTTAAATCGTTATTAGAATTCTATAATAGAAAAATAATTTTCAAGCAGGGAATCAACATATGGTTCATCAATGTAAAGAAAAAACTAAGGTACACATACAATGCCAATTAATGTTTCTGCTATTGTAGCCGTTTTGTTTTACATGGAAATTATGAAATTTTTCTTTGTCATAGATTTACAAAAGATAACTTGACGGTTTGCTTGATGAAACATTCACTAAAAAATACTGTTTATATAAACTGACATGATGAATATAATTATTCATCCGAATAAAGACTGACAATTGCATTGAGTTGTCAATTACAAAAACTAGTAGGTAATAATCATGCTTTCAGAACTCTTCTTTTTCTTTTTACAATGGTTCATAATTATGCGTGATATACCGCCTACCATGTCGCCTTTCAAAATTACTGAGCATGACTAATCTGTTTATCAATGATTATTTAATATGTTGTTATCAGTTAAAATATTCTATTTTTTGTTTCTAATATTTATGAGAATATTTTTTTGTCAGTAGAGTGCTCCGTCGATTTCCTATATACGTCGGTTGATCTTAGGTCTGTTACGATGGTAGACGCTTCGTTTATTCTTTCTATTGTACAAGTCATTGTTTTTGGAGTGTCAATTATCGTTGCATTAATCTATTCAATGATAATTTTATTTGTTCGTCGTTTTCATCATACAAATAATATGTTTATATTAAATATATGTTTATCCTCTGTATGTTGTAATCTCTATTTTATTATCTTTTTTGCTATGTTACAATTTGATGTTCGACATTTATTTGTTGAAAATTCTTGTCTCTTTCTACTTTATGCATTTATAATCTGTCCTCTTCAACTACCATTGGCATTTATCACAGTTTCCATCCATCGATTTTGTTTGGTCGTTTATCATTTTCAATTATTTTTTCAACGAAAACGCTGGCCAACAATATGCATTACAATTCAATGGATAGTTGGATTTCTTATTGCAATTCGATGTCTTATCAGAAATCGACCGGTAAGAGTGATTTGGAACGATGAATGTAGATGATTGTAATAAATGTTATTTATGTAATGTTCAATTTTAGTATTGCCAATTTCAACTGTGGTCATATATTTATGAATTAGTGATGGTTGTGATTGTACCTTCATTGATCTGTCTGATCATCAATCTTTTCGTATTTATCTACGCTCGTGCATTATCTAATCGAGTTCAACCGGAATCTGTTTCTACACAAGTAAATATTGTTAATATTCAACAATCAAGAATTACTCGTCGTGATATACATTTATTACGACAGATGATTTTTATATTTTGCATGTTTGTCTGTGGATGGAGTCCAATCTATGCTATTTTAATTCTTAACAAGCTTTTTTATATTAATCCAATGATATTACAGAGTTTTGTATTTATTGCTCCACTATGTGTATTGGCTGGTATCATCAATTTATTTATATATATCATGGTGAAGTGCGGCAATATGTTAACGAACAAATAAATCGTTATCTTCGAAATGTAACATAATAATTATAGTTTCGTTTCTACGATCTCAAAAATAATTTCAACTTTTTCATTTTTGCTTTTTAACAACATATTCCCAAGTGTATTTCATGTAATTCTAAAAATAAAATTGTCAAATATCGATTATGTCTTTAGATCTTATTTTTCCATGAAATTAATGTCATAAGAAACAACAATAAAAATTTTCTTCGAACTGTTCTTTATGTTGAGATCGCAAAGAAATGTTTTTTGCTGTTTGCGTTGACGATACTACTGAATATTGTTGGTCTTAATTGATCAAGATCAAGATTTTTATCAGATAAAAATAACAATATGGAATTGCTTCCCATTGTCCTATGTAATACAAATTTCTTTAATAAGATTCTCACAGATCATTGATAATGAATAAAATGAAATTGAAATCGATAACTAACGAGTCGTTCATCAATCTATTCGAATAATCTCATGTCATCGATCTTCATTTGTTCTTCGAATATGTTTTCAATACTTTCTGCCGAATTTATCTTCCATCAATACATGAATATGTGTCGTTGTTCATACGTTCGAAAATCTCATATTGATTTCTCTCAAATAAAGACAAATAATCATTACAATCTGAAAATATTTCATTTGCATCTGTACGATTGAGTCGAATAGAATATCATACGACCATATTTCGAGCAATGTTGATGCGTTAAAAACCATTGTCATTCAATAGAAAACGATGAAACAAATTGACTAATCATTGAAGTCAACTGTTTCCATCGACTGTCATTTAGAAATGACACCATTCAATGAATATTTGGCTTAACAATATATTGACAAAGTTGTTAAAAAAAAATTAAAGAGTCCAAAAGATATTATTTCTATGTCCTACCAATTATCATCGTTTGTTCCTAATAAGAAAGATTTTTTATATAGTAGCAAATATCAGGATCAATACTTACAGCTTAATTTGTTTCTTCTTATCGTCTTAATTCTCTAACTCCGTATTATTTCGTTATTGTTTGACTGGATACATCTAATGATTTGATACTTAGGGGTATCCAAAAGTAATGTCGCGTCCATATCATTCCCTTATAAAAAGGTTTTAAAAAAATTCTTTTTTTATAGGATGATAGAGAAAATAAAGCTGTGTTTTTCTATACTATTTCATTACTATTCAACTAGTATTATACTAATAAAATTCCGAGCAGAACTATTTTTGTGTGCAACTTAACTATCGGTTGAAGTAGATTAAATGGATACGCTTTGCATTTCAATTTTCAATCACTTAGTAGGTTGTATTAAAAAACAAAATATACCACAAGATGCAGCGTGAAAAGCTCTACAATTTTTAAGGAACAGCTTATTT
>JAJEKB010000137.1:100168-118116 GCA_022393335.1 Macrotrachela quadricornifera | reverse complement strand
TCCATCAACATACGGTAAGTATTTTACTGTGAGATTTTCTCGATTTCGGTTGATCAGATCCCCGGATAGATCATTTGGCCTTCGATCGTATCGGAGGATAAAGCCATCGCCAATTACCCCATACGAGAACCTCACATGAGTCATTCTATAATGTGTCGACTAGAGCTCGCCGGGTACGAATCCAGATCCGGATCTGAAAATTTTAAGTTGACCTAGTCTACGTACCTTCTAAGTTCGTAAATTATTATGGGCCAGAAAAATATTCATTATATACAATAATTCTTGCTTTGATTTTCTTTAGTTTTTATTTATTTTCTTCAGAAAACGGTGAATTTATTTATGAATAAATTAGGATTTTGTATTTATTATAATGGTACCCATTATAATGCTCTGTTACCTTTTCAAGATGATCCTCAACAATTTGTTCCACAATTTGACTTAATTAACATGAATTTATAATATGAAATATAATATGAAACATGCTTTAACTAAAAAAAACAAATTTTCATTTATGAAAATTAATAAAGTCTTTGGAACTAACTCCTCACCATATCCTACGGGACAAAAACAGAGCATCCCTAGGGTCTAAGGGGCAGTTCCTTACTGCGCTCAACGATAAAACTTTTTTAGACAGATTGATCAAAATCAATCTATCGTGAGCTTTACTTTTCGAGTACATCAAAATAAGGTTGGCTCTATGGAGAACAAACAAATGTCACATAGACACACAATTAAGTTATATGGATTTTTCATGGTTTTTCTCACGTGTTACTTTGAAGAAATATTAAGCGCAGCATATCTGTCCCTATTATTTTGCATCATTTTATAGCTCTTAACGAGTTCAATCTACTTTGAAAAACAACGGTACTGGTAACATCGAAAACAAACAAATACCACACAGACACATTGTCTGGATATATGAGTTTCTCATAGTTTTTCGACACTGTCATGCAGAGGAAATCTTGTGTGCAACCTATTTATCCCTATAACTTAGCATCATTCTGCAACCCATGAAATGCTCTATATATTGGTATAAGATAGTTAAAGTTTTGTTTTGATTATGATAAATCTTTTTTTTTAAAGAAAATTAGAAAAAATTAGAAAAGGTCATTATTTACATATAAAATGAGAATATTTTTACCGTAACGCAGCAAATCCTTAACGGATCCCCCTCATCTTCTTCTCTCGATAGAGATATTGATGAAGTAATTCTAGGTACAAAATTTCATGACAAATGGATGAGCCTTCCAAAAGCTATCGTGTAAACGGACGGACGGCTGGATACACTGACCGATTCTAGAGTCTATGAACTTTTTGAGTGCACAAAAAGGACTGTTTGAGTAGACCAATTCAATTATCTAACGAGACATTTTTATAGATATTAGTCAAACTGAAGTAGAATGCATTATTAGTTATTAGCGCATGGTTTATGTTACGACTAAACAGTAAAAAAGTAAAAATAATTGATGACAAATTGATTTTGATCGAACTCACTAAAAACTATCTATCTTGAGTATATGCTCAGCATTTTGATCTTATCTCGTGAACGAATTGGCCATTTGAGCTCTGGGACATCTCATTTGGACAGAAAACAGTTTAGTCTGGAAATTCATTCTACTCAAGTGAGTAAGTTTTGAGATAAAAGAAGTGCTAGAATTCAAAAACTGAGGAAATTCGAAGCAATATTACACTGCGAGAGGTGGTATTTTGGATTTTTCTCACCTGGTGCACGAGATCTTAGGCTTATTTTTGTGTAAGACATAGATCTCGTCAAAACACATCTTTTGCCACTGAATTGAAAGAATAAAAAACCTGGGGAAGCAAGCTACCATAGATGATACTGTAGTCGACCCTATCTAGTGATCAATGATTCGACTCACACATTGATATAATATCTTTAGAAATCACACAAATTGAGTTCAGATTCATGATCAGCTTAGAAAATTGGGTATGGAGGAGTTATTTTAGAATGGATTTGTGCTTGTATCTACCGAGATTAGGGTCATAGGTAATCTCATCGATCTATGATAGATATATGATACACAGAGATATCAGTACTTTCACAATAATGCACCAATATTAATAGCTATCGAGTTCGAATTTTTTCCATTTGATAACTCTTTTTAGTAGCGGCAAAACCATGCTTCTAGAACACCCCAAAACCACTAGTCACCTGAGACATATTTACGTACACTGCAGTGGCGGAACTAGGATTTCAGTCTAGGAGGAGCTGAGCTCAATATTCATTATCCAAAATGTCTTCAGTAGTGCAGGTTTTTTTCGATAGCTTTAGAGCTCGGTGTAGTCCTTTCCATCCTAATATCAGCTCTCGATTTTTCGAGAATATGAGGTACAGTCGTATTTGATTTTTGACGTGATTGATATTCAATAAATTTTTGACAATATTGAATATTTTGACTTTTAACTGCCGTTCAAAGCCTCTATCACGTACCAAACACACGTTCAGTTGTTAAAACCATGTATTGTAATAAATCTCGTTGAATTCATGTTGATGTGCTGTATTAAGAAAAATGACGATAATAATAAAAAAACTACTGCCTCTAATGCTATTGAGTATTCCAGCAAAGGACGATCGATGTATCCTTTCTGTGGAAATCATCTATCTTCCTTTTCGTTTTGTATAAGCTGCTAAACGAGGTTGTGATGGTAGGTGTTGGTTTGTCTGACTCACACCAGTATGATACATTTTTGATGAAGATTTTGGTTTTAGTGGCAAATTTTCGGTGGTTAAAGATGAAGTTGTAGCATAAACTGTGCACACCTCAGTTGAACTGTGGTTAGATGAAGATGAACAGGTTAAAGTATTCGTTGTGATTGGAGAAGATGATGTTGAGGATGATTCAAATATTGCGTTATTAACTTTTTGACCTTTTTTGACTCTCTCTATCTAAAGTAACCAATATCCTGTGTTTGCCGCTGAGGTCATATGCAACTAACCTCTCTCTTTCCCAAAGATTGATAACATAATACTTGAAGTATTCCATGATACAGATAATGAACATGATTGATTTGCAATAAATTTTGCATTATTATTTTGATCTCGAGGTTCTTTACTAGATTCAACGAAACTATCAAGAGCAGCATTACGTTTAGTAGAATTTCTATGTTCCATACTAATATTTATTATTTAAAAAAAAAATTGTCGTTTAAAATCAATAATATATTTCGTGAGAGTGAAGCGTTATTTGTTCTCTCGTCAGTGTTAGCATGTTTTTATTTTTGTTAGTCTATCCTTAAACGTGAATAAAATTAAGACAAATTATCCTCCGCTAACTTATTACAATTAATATCATCCATGACACAAAAGTATCACTCATGACATATAAACGGAAGCAATGAGAAAAAGAGTAGTACTTGCTCGACAAAAAATGGACAACCTGCTCTATAAACTTATACTATATGTACATTGCAACTCTTTAGTGACGAAAGCTTAACAACCTAAATGGAGCTTAAATTTTCTAGGGGGAGCTCAACCGTTCCTAGAGGAAGCTCAGCTACCGCTAGCTCCCCCTTGGTTCCGCCACTAGTACACTGGCCTCAAGACACACATTTTGTGCATTTTGGGACCCCGTTTAGGCAACTTTCACTTAAAAAACTACGATTTCATTCAAAACTAATATCATATTCGGAATCAGCGTTAAAAACTGAGTCGATTCATATATATTTTAAATAGTTCTGAGAAAAAATTTTTTTTTGAAAAAATCCCTGTACCCCCCCCTCAGGTATGGGATGGTGAATAATGACAATTTTTTCGATAACTCAGCCATTTCTTGTCGGATCTTTCTCATCTTCGAACTCGACCGAGATATTGATGAGAACATTCTGTATAGAAAATTTCGTCACAATCGGACAAGCTTGAGAGGAGCTATCGTGTAAACGGACGGACGGCCATACTGACCGATTCTATAGTGTACTCACTTTTTGAGTACACAAAAAAGAGAATATTCCAAAGATAAGACGAATTATCTGATTTTTGTTTGGAAAGATTAATTTATTATTTTAGGTAAATTTCATTTAATTGTTGTCAGATCATATTTTTGATAAAAATTTCTCTATATTGTCTTTATCTTTATTAATAGGCTAAAAGATGTGAGTAAATTAATGTATATAAAAACATACAATCTACCATTAAAAAAAAGTATTGAATAGAATGAATGTCTATCGAAATAGAAATAATAAAAAGAATTCTAATTCTTATCAATCAAGTTGACAAGTGAAAAAATAATGTTTTTTTAAATGTTATATGATACAAAGTTATAAGATAATTATTAATATAAGGATAAAATATTTGTAGAGATGTCATCGTTGATTATAATCCCTTTATCTAATACAATAATACGATCACATTTTGCTATTGTACTCAATCTATGAGCGATTGTTATAATAGTTTGTTGATGAAATTTGTCATTAATAATAGCTTGAATTAGATCATCTGTTTTTGGATCGACATTAGCTGTTCCTTCGTCGATCAATAATATTTCACTTTTCTTAAGAATAGCTCGTGCAATATTTATCAATTGACATTGACCTACACTCAAATTACTGCCTGATTCAGCAATAGGCATTAGAAGACCTTCGGAATTATTCATTACAAATTGTTTGAGTTGAACATCTTCAAGTGCTTTCCAACATTGTTCATCTGAATAATGATTAAATGGATCAATATTATATCTAAGAGTGCCACTAAATAATAAAGCGTGTTGTGGAATAACAGTCAGATGAGATCGAAGATTATTCAATGTTATGCAACTAATATCAACATCATCAATCACAATTTTACCATCAACATTTGATTGATCAACAAATCGTAATATTCCTTTGAAGAGTGATGATTTACCAGCACCTTTAAATACAAAAACATTAAAATAAAAAGTCTATCATGTAAGTATTAATACGTACCAGTTCGACCAATGATGCCAATCTTCTGACCAGGCTCAATGCGTAGATTGATGTTTTTTATTGCATATTCTAGATTAGATCGATAACGTAATGAGTAATTTCGAAATTCAATTGTTCCATGAATTGGCCAATTTGATGAGGTTTGAACCAGAGATTTCTTTCCACCTTCATCTTCTTCGGGTGGTAAATGGGAATATTCATCTATGCGTTCTCCACTTGCCATTAATATATAGACTTCGGACAATTTTCGAACGGACCATTGAAATAAAAATGATGCATTAATTGCAGACATTAAACTAAGTGCAGCATTCGATGAGTATATTTCATTGGGAAACAAAAGAATTTCAATAGAAGATACCAACAAAATTAATGAACATACAAGAGTAAGTATTAATGCAAACCATTGTGATGCACCTTGTAGAAGAATATATGCAGATGTATTAGCATCAATTCTTGAAGAAATTAATTCAATAGAACTCTTTTCAGCTTTAAATGCGCGAATAGTTGATAAACCATTGAGAGATGTTAAAAAAAGCTCATAGATAGGACTACGAGTGATACCTTCAAGTCGTTTAAATTGATGAGAAGATTTTTGATAAAAATGAATTATTAACCAAACGGCTGGAGATAATACGAGAAGAAGAATAACCACAGATTGATTAATAATACAAATAAGAACTATTGAACCAATTACAACTAACAGTTCCCTTATACCACTGGACACATTTGAAGGATATATTTCGTCCATAATATACTGATCTTTGCTTGCTCGATTAAGAATTCTTCCACATGGATTACTTTCAAAAAACTGTATTGATGTATATAACAACCCTTTTAACATATTATTGTGCAATCTATTAGAACCATGTAAAATAACAGTAAAAAAATAGCTCGTACGCACTATATCTGCAATTACTGTGGCTATTATCAAACCGAAATAAATATAAGCAAGTTTTGGTGAAGTTTCATTTGTTTGTGATCGTTTTAGCCATATGCTTAGCCAATAGTTCGTACCATTATTTAACGCTTCGCCTAATAATAATAACGCAATCACTAAACAGAAACCAAAGGTGCCCGAAGGTGGTCCAGTGAAAAAATTATACCAAACAGACCAGTTGACACCATCATTGACAGACGTTTCATCAATTATGAGTGGTTGAGCATCAGGTATCGATGGATTTTGATCAAGTAAATCAGATAATATCGATATTTCGTTTTTATTAGTATCATCTTCTTTAATGATATTTTGGTTAAAACATTTTTGTTTATCAATAATATGTCCATCTGAAAGAAATATTATTTGATATGATTCATAAAGAAACTCAGTTTGATGAGTAATAAATAAACGAGTTTTATTTTTCAACAATCCATGTGAACCAATACATCGTTCATAGATTTGTTTGGCTACTTTACGATCAACAGCAGATAATGGATCATCAAGTAAATAAATGTCTGCATCACTATACAAAGCACGAGCTAATGCAACTCTCGCTTTTTGTCCACCACTTAAATTAACTCCTTTTTCTCCAATTATTGTCAGATCGCCGCTAGATCCCAATAAACTAAGATCAACATCGAGACAACATGCATATACTACATTTCTATATCGTATTTCATCGAATGATCGATTTAAAAGAATATTGTTGCGAAATGTATCTGCAAATATCCATGGTAATTGAGCAGCATAAGAAAATGAGCTGTCATTTGTATTTAATTGACCATTGATAAGATTCATTTCACCAAGAATAGCATTGAATAGGGATGATTTACCAGAACCTACTGGTCCAACAATTCCTACAAATGCGCCTTGTCTAATATTTAAATCAAGTGATAATAAGCAAGGAATTTCGTTATACCACGAAAAAGATGCATTAGACATGATTAAACTTCCTTTTTCTTGCTGATTAATTGAAGATATAGATAATGTAGGGCGATGTTCTTTCTTCATGGTCAGATGCATGAATGAATCTATTCTTTTTGATGCGAATCTTGTTTCACTCAGTTTCTCAATGGTCACCGAAAGATAATATATAACATTAGTAAAAATGAAACTAAAGAACAAAAGAGCTGGAAAAGTATTAGCTGCATTCAATGGATAACCTAGAAGCCAAGCACTTCCAAATGTGACGAGTGCAAGAAGTGAACTTGCAATAAAATCTTGAGACATATTAAGTGCACGGAACCGAGACGTATGTCGAATACTAGATAATTCATTTTTACGCAATTCAGCTATACGTTTTTCCATCGCTTTTTCCCAGTTATGCATTTTCACCACGTGACATCCATAGATAAATTCACTGAAAGCTTGTATACGCTTATCAGTATGAAGCGCTGTTATTTCCCGGCATTCACCAAATTTTCGACCAAAATACAGTTGTATGAGAATTAATAGAAAAAGTAAAACATAAGCGCATATTGTTGATATAGGATTTATGATCCAACAAAGTAAAAAAAATGTTATAATGACTGCAACAAGTGATTTGCATAAAGCGGCCAAATAAGTACATAATTCTTCAAATTTGAACGTATCATTAGCGATCAGATTAATAATTTGACCTGTGGACATTTCTTTCCATGATATCGATTTTAGAGACAACGATCGTTTGTAGATGATCATAGTCAGTGCATTACGAATTCGCACACCAACACGAATTGATCGAAAAAGAGCTTGCCGTTCCACGAATGGTTGTATGATTACAGAAATAAACAGTAATGCAACGTATAAGTAGCTGGAAGTACTTGATCCTTGTTTATCCATAATATTCAAGATAAATTGACGTAAGAGTAATGGTTGACTGATACACATTAGTAAAAAGGGAAAAAAGAATAGACTGGCAAAAATGTAATCCTTGCAAAACTCTTTTGCAATAATCTTCCATGTTGTTGTTGTTGGTGACCAATCATAAGAATCTAACCTATCCAATAGTAGCAAAGTTTTATCTATATGAGCTGGATCATCTAGATCATTTTTCGTCAGTTGTCGTTTATATCCCAAAAAAAAACATCGGATTAATCCATAACCAACATAATACATGTAATAATCGAGTCCAAGATGATTCTGCCCATTCAAGACGAGATGATTGCTGTTGCTGTTGGTCATCAGATGCTCTTTTGTCACTAAGTAATGATTGTTTTTCGTCATCCATTTATTTTTCAACTGTCCCTATCATTAAAACAAATATTATCAATAAATATCTGACAAACTCAGTTCAGTTTGTGAAATCGAAGCTGGCTGACCAACTCACCTAAACCGAGCTTATTCTTACAACTTTTTAAGAGCTATACAGAAATAGCCTCTTAACTCATTAAAGACTATATATGGATACTCTTGATGTGGAGATGCACACCGATGGTATGGGATACCATATTCACTTTACATCATCCCCATCTAATGCGGCTTGTCTAAACATAACGTTGTTACGTTTTTGACATATTTTTTGTCAATTATCTTGGAAACTATAAGAGCTAGAAAATTTGTTTAAATGCCATTCGACGCAGCTCATCATGTTCTAGTTATGCTACAAAAAAGGACTCGCTGGATGGAAATCTCTAGTTTTAGGAAAGGTTTCTATGTTGCATAACGCTGTTACATGAAAACACCCTAAGTATGGAGCCCTCTTGTTTAGATACTATTTATCTGCGAAAATCGATATTCAAATCAAACGCACTCAGAGAAAATTTTGTAAAGCATCAAACGAGCTTTTCAAATGTAAAAAGTTTTTCATTTAACTATTTTTTACTCATTTAGGGAAATCAAAAAACAAACATATTGCTGTTACACCTTTTTTCGCAATTTGACATTATCTTCTTTAGTGGACTTATATTCATCCAAATCGATTATTTTAACTTCTAAATAGACGTTTCTGCATTTCTAACTACTAACAATCACGACAATCTCTGGAGACACTTCTTAGGTCTCTGTAAGCCTTACAGTTTTCTATTGCGTTAAAGTGTACTTGTACTATACTTAAGAGACACATTTATAAGACAACATTTTGAACTGTCCAGTTTCTTCATATGATGGGTTTGAAGAATGTCCATGGAAACTGCATTATGCACTAAGGAGAAATATATAAGCAGATATAGAGACATAGGAGATATAGAAGCTATAAGAGATATAGTCTAAGGTCCAAGGTAAAAGGTTACTGATTCAAGGCCACAGTTGAGGATTGCAAGTTAAAGTAGAGGAAGACCTGCAATATACACGGAAACTTGAGGTGTGAGATATAAAATTATTAGGATACAGAAAATTTCTAAATAAATTTCCAGAAATATACTATACTTGAGGATAGGCTATGTACGGAAACATAGACACAGGATGTTTCTTTCAATGAGAGTGCCACCGAAACACGAACACACGCAGAAACACAGACACAGTGCGTGTCTCTCGATGAGGATGCCAAGAAGGGTGAGGACATACAGACAATCGGCATGTCTCTCGAAGAGGGTGCCACAGAAACACGAACACAGGGCGTCTCTGTCAATGAAGGTGGCATGGAAATAGGAACACAGAAACAATTGACATCTCGATATCTTCTATTAGATATTGCACCGACTTAGAAAGATTGAACTCGAGTCTACTAGGCTCGACATCAGCGCTGAGTCGACTCGACTCGACTCGGCATGAAGCTTAAAAAGTTTCACTCGACTCAACTGGACTCAGATCGAGTGCAGTCGAGTCGAGTCACTGAGTATCGACTCATATAACGATTGTCTAGAAGTACATTTCCATAACAAGAATAAGAAGAATTCAGTCACATGTTGCACTTGTATGATAGTTGAATATAATTGTGAATCGTTTTTTGTGAGACATTGGAAAGAGAATGATTGTCTATGTTTACCTCTTGTAATTATTTCAGACTTGTGAGTTTTTTCTGTTTTTCTATCATCCTCATGCGGTAATTAATTAAATAACAATATATATTACGAAGTCTGTTACATACTGCGTATCGCTCACTTGTGTGGAGTTGTGATTAATTATTTCGTTGTATTCAAATGAATGTTTGTATAGACAGTGATGCATTAAATACAATGAACGTCAGTGTATCTTATTCATTGTACCAATAGTTTATGTAATGCCATTAGTTCATCACTGTCTATTCATCATAGTGTTTTATGCGACTTATTCATGTTAATGAATTAATATTGTATTTTTCCCGATTCAACTGACAATAATAAAAACTAATCCTGAAAATGAAAGAATCATGGAGAAAATTCAAAAAAGACGAGTCTCTCGAGTGATTCTCAACTCGGCTGGATTCGGCAGAAGGCCTGACCAGACTCTACTCGATTCGAGTCGAGTCGAGTTGTCGAGTACCCCCTCAAGTGAATAATGAAATGGTCAGTATCCGACTCGGGTCCGGTCAGACCTCGGGTCGAGTCGGATCACGAAAAATATAGTTGCGCTCGGGTCGGGTCGGGTCGAGTCGAGTTACAAAAGCTCTAAAAATTCTGAACGTCACATAAGAAAAGAAGCAACTTTGGAGGAGATAGTTCTTCCTTTGTTTCGAATATCGAAAGAATATGTATTGATTTACTCAAAAGATTCTTAATGACTGAAAAAAGTTCGCTTTTATCGGCTAAAAATTATCCTTTATCTCGGGTCGGGTCACGATACGCTCGGATCGGGTCTTGAGGCTACTATTATAAGAATAAAACATGGCGCCATTCGGGTCATTTAAAAGAGTTTTCACAAACTCTATAATCAGTCTGAACAACACTATGTTCGATCCTTACAATAGCAGAAAAATCTTCTCTGATTCATTTCTATACCTAAATTTCATATGTTTTGAAAGTCAAGATTCTTTGTTCAGACACACGATTAAGGGCTCATATTTTAAATTCGTTAGTTTCTGAGTAAAAGCAATCATTTGAACTGAACATAGTCAATCTCTGAGCTCATGAGCACAAATCCTTCTATTGTAAGAGGAAATAGCAGGTGGCCCAGAATAAATGGCCTTCTAAGTATTTTACTGACATCTTTTTGAATTCTCATGCGATTGGGCCATTTTGTATTAGAAACCTTACCGTCTCAAGCTCTATGAAATTGGTCATCTCATTGGTGTACTCCTAATTCACACAAATTTTCCAGTAATGAAAAGTAAAGAACCTCAAAACATCGTACTTTCAAAGTGCCATAATGGTGATACTTTAACAAAAATCTATCGTGATTTAAATGGTGGGATAGGTGGTTTACGAACAATCAAACGATGGTGACAAATGATCTGTCAATTTGGCACCATCACATGATCAAGTTCATCAGGCTGTCCGCATTCTATCAGAACAAAAGCGTATAATCAAAAGGTAAAACACTATTTATGTAGAAAAAAAAGAGTATCAGGTTGAAAACTATCGATGGAGTTCGATATATCTCGCACAAATATCCGGGAAATATTGAAAAATGATCTACAGCTACGTTATTATAAGAAAGTAATCGAATCATCGCTTATCAATGATCATAAGGTCAAACAAAAAAAAATTTGCAAACTAGATTCGGACAAATTTTCGAAAAGAATAAACTATGAGAATTCTCTTTTCGAATAAGAAGTATTTTGATATCGACAGTGTCCATACCTCTCGGAATGATCGAATGTGGGCAGTCAATCGTGCTGATGCCAATGTAAAAGATGCCATTACTCAGAAGCGAAAGTTCCTATAGAAACTAATGACTTGATTGGGTGTCTGTTGTGAGCAGTGGTGCGCGCAGCATCGAATTTTGACGCCCCGCGGGACTGGTCCCATGAACCTCAGCAACGCACGTCGCCGATCCCGTAAATAATTTTCCTGAGCAATCCCCGCTCCAACCGTGCTCATTTTAGGCGCTATCCTGTTCTGCTCGTCTCCGTGTAGACAGACTATCTGTACTTTCCCACCCCGACCCATAAAATCCATCAAAAGTTTATATTCATCATTTAATGATGACATTGCGATTATTTTCACTCACCTCTCAGGAGAAAGAATCTATTTCAGTATGAAGACGGTTTCATAACAGAGGTCGGACGAAAGTATTTGTACTTGTACTTTGAGAAAAATACTTGATAGTTATACTTGTAATTCGAGACGCATAGTTTTGTACTTACATCTTAGTAGAAAAAATTGAACTTCCTACTTTTACTTGTAATATGAAACATTTTTTTCATTTCAAGTATTTTTTTTGTTTCTTTGAAATCTTCAATTATTCAGTGATAGAGTGATAAGCAAGCTTCAACTGTTCTCAATAGTCTAAGAGGAGCCTGATTCATCTCTCATGTGAAAATTTTTAGTTTATTCTTATAATATGCTTTTTATTCTAAATTATCTCTGGATTCGAGAATTTCCGATGATTCTACAAGTTTTCGTCAAAACAGACTTTCATGCTCAACGTATTAAATTTTCAAAAAATTTTTAGTCACATATCAAAATAGATCTGAGAAGCTGCTTACATAAGTTCAATATTCTTAGAAAGAATTAGTTGTTTTAATCCTATTTTCAGAGAGGTCTAACATATAGCCAAGGTATCTATAATCAAACTTCAATGTTAAGACCCTTCCAGTCAATATTTAAAAGCTCATACCGATGATTTGAAAATTCCTCGAAGAAGTATTATGTTCGTGCTTGTGGAGCCTCGGTTTAAGTTCACCTAGATTCTTCTGAATGTTGTAGAGAATTTTACTAATCTACGATAGTGATCCGAATGAGTGGATATCATTCGTCATTTTGAAGAAACTCGAACGATGAAAATAGACGATTTTCACAAGTATCCTGCAATGATTTCACTAATATACGAAAGAAAAAAGTTGAATTAACATATTCTTATTTTCATTTAACTTTTAAGCAGAAGATCACACAATGGTTCTGAAAACTTTATTAGAGATAGCCATCCTTACGGACGACATACACTATTTATGCATCAAGTAAACATACAAAATAATTACTTTTTTTATGCTTAAGTACAAGTACAAGTACAGGAGCAAGTATACTTGTGCAACGATAAGTAATAGTACAAGTACATTTTTTTAAGTACAAGTACAGCGGACAAGTATACTTGTTCAAAGACAAGTACAATTATAAGTAGATTTTTTAAAGTACAAGTGAAATACTTTTACTTGCTGTACTTGTACTTGTCCGAGCTCTGTTTCATATGAATGACTTTAATTGTGTACACGTATAAATTTTTCTAGTTGTTTACTCAAAAACATCTTGATATGCTATGCATTGTATTTCGTGTTACTTGATAAAGATAGATCAGGAGTAGAGCCCGGCGTGACTGCCGTGAGTCATGATCACGGTCGCGTCCGTGATCGTGACTAATATTTTTTAAAAGTTCGCGACCGTGACTGAAAGTCAGTCACGGACAGTCACGACAAGAATCACACATAACATAATCTTGTTTTACATATTTATCCCTGGTAGTACCAGCTGGGATCATTTTGTCCCCCTTAAAAAAGCTAAGAAACCAGTAGAAATATTTGGTAGTTTTTTAGTTTTTCAAGATCAGTGGCGTGTTTCACAAGTTGAATACTATTATGACTCAGCTCGTGGGACAGGCCACGGACCTTCAAAAACCAGAAACTATCAAATATTTTGACTGGCTTTTTAGTTTTTAGGGGGATTATTGTTGACCCCGATTCATACTACAAGGGTTAACATAAATCGAACTGAAGTTGGGCCATACTTACGATGCGTAATTTTTCTCTTTCTCCTTTGAAAATGTAACTAAAACATCCTTGATAGAAATTAGTTTCAACAAATTTTCTTTGGGTAGTTTATCACGTACAGATTAAGAAAATTTTTATCTTCAGTATTGAAAATATTTTAATTCTTTATTTCCTTCCACAGTAATATGTTCTGGTCATAATTCACCAATAGAATTTGTATATCTGACCTCTGTAAACAATATCTATATATATATCGTTAACCGAAAGAGATCGTTAGAAGCTAGAAAAACAATCTCCGTGACTCACGGTCACGAGCTGTCACTGTCGTGACCACAAACAAGTTGTCGTGACCGTGACCAAAAAAGTTGGTCATGCCGGGCTCTAATCAGGAGATGCAAAAGCATTGAAAGATGAACGAGAGAGATTCAATCGCATCATATTTACAAACAATGCATCAGATGATCAGTCATATAATTCGATCACTATTATTGATACAAGAGACAATTAATTCAAATATGAATTCTAAATAGCAAATAAATTTTAGCTTAGTGTTTCGCTTGTTAAGGGAGTCTCTCCGTCAGAATTGATTTTCCACTTCACAGTATTGATTTCGGCTGAAATTTTCAGGGATGATCGACCTTGATGAGAGACGCTTCTGCTCAAAACTTCAGCCTTATAACTCGTACTAGGCTGGAGATCCAGCTGATTTATGATCGATTTTTGCGATCGATATAACTCCGGCGCATTACGTGGTAGAGAGGTCAGACTGGTTTCAAATTAAAGCTAGCCTCTGTGCTCAACTTTTCATTGTGCAGAATTTTGAAATTCAATCCCTTTCATTTTTTACGTGCATTTTTGATGATAGCGTCTGTAAATCAGCATAAAAGAATGGTGGTCCAAGAACAGTAAATCCCACTTTTCTCAGTTCAGAAATCGACTTAAAAAAAATTGGTCGATGAAAAGTTTACTCTCTTTGAGACCTTTAAAACAAAGAAAAAATATTGGATATTGACTGAGCCTGGAAGGACTAGTTAACATTGATCTGATCGGAAACTTTGTTCTGAGAAAAAACGATAAAAATAAATTAGAAATGGAATTTTTTATTCAAATTCGAAAAAAAATTAAAATGGCATATTTTCAGAATCTTATCCATTTTGACAACAAAAGGTGCATATATAAAATTAGCTGCTCTCTATACACTGTAGAGCTTTTCACCTGCATGTTGTAATATATTTTGGTTTTTTAATACAGTATATTAAAATAGTTAAACAATGTCTTTCCAAAACTGAATAACTTCTAAAAATTCGGAAAATGTCTCGAAAAAGCACGATAGTAGGACTACAATCTCCTTTGGTAAGTTTATTAAAACTTAGCCTTTTGGAAAAAAGGCATATATATTCTGTAAAAAGAGACTTGAGCGCATCTTCCTATGCTAAAATCTTGACTTCGACTTTTATTGAAAAAAGCTTTCAGCGCAATTCCTACGGAATTAAAATGTGAAACACGATATAACTGTTTTCGCTGTTGGCGACAGACTGTGACGCTACTTTTGGCTGTCGGTCACGGTCTGTGACGCTAGTTTTGGCTGTCGGTCACGGTCTATCACGCTGCCTTTGGTTGTCGGACACGGTCTGTGACACTATTCTTGCCTGTCGGTCATGGTCTGTGACAAAGGCCATCGAGTCTGTCTGTCACGGTCTATGGGGAGGGGGGGGGGGGTGAGTCCAAATTTTTACCCCTAAACACTTCAACACTCTCTTTCAAATCGTGTTTCACAAAATTGGTTTTTGTAAGGGAAGGAGCCTTTCTAATACAAATCAATAATCGATGTTCAATATGAGAAACAATAAAAGAAAGAAATAAAGAGTAAATACACTTGCATCTAATAGAAAGAAACTAATGAACCATTCAATATAAACTTAGTACTGCACATCTAGAATAATGATATCTACCGATAATTTTTGAGGATCCTTCATTGTACCCGGAAAAATTTTTTACTCGCTCGAAGCTCGCATAGTTTTATTTAAAGTGTCACCCACTCTGCCCGCTCGCATGTCCAACAAAACTCATACCCAGGCGATTCCGAATAGCTACGAAAACTTCGGTCCCCGCCCTCCCGTCGCACAGTGAACAGAACAAGGGGATCAGGAGCAATTCTTAGATGCTAAATCATTTTTGAGTCAACACTATATGCACTATATAGGCTCTAGTGAGATATGAATATCCTGAGAAGAATTCATGCTCCTAGCTTATTTCTGTTGAGATATTTAATTTCTTTGGCAATGTTTAGTAAAAAGCTGTAGTTACTCCCACCTTCATCGAAAAACTCAATTTTCGATTTTCGATTTGAAACTTCGTATAGAGAAAGATCCCAACAAGAGTAGTTTATTCTGAAAGTATTAGTTTTTGGGGTTGCTTCTATCTCTAGATATGAGTATGGGAAATATAGTCTTTTTCACACCGCTTATGACATAACGTGTTAAGTGTTCATATTTAAGGATAAGAGCAACCAAGAAATTTTAAACTTTCAGAATTAACTGGTCTCATTCAGACCTCTCTCTGTGCAAAGTTCCAAGTCGAAATTCGAAAGTTGATTTTCAGGTGCACCTGAGGGGGATCACGATGTTGTGTCACAAGATGCCGTAAACAATCAAATATCTCAACAAGAGTTTAAGTAGGCATCTTTGGGCATTCATTGAAAATAGTTGATGACTTGCTCTCTCGAATAACAAGTCAAAACTTGAATTAAAGCTCCGGCAAAATCTGGCAAACAAACTCCATTGTGAAGGGTAAGTATGCTCTTTGCCGGAAGTCACATCGCCGAAATGCAGATTGCTGAATTTCAGTAATCTGCGTTTCGACGAAGTATGATTTCGGCAATCTATCATTTCGGCAATCTATCATTTCGGCGATGTGATTCTCGATGATGTCAATTTCTGCGATGTTTTCATTAACGATGTTTCTTTTCATCGATGAGGTAAACAATCGTTAAGTCTGACTGTGTAGGTTGAGTTAGTTTCTAACTCAAGTTGGGGACCAGGTTAGGAATCCAGCTAGGAACTAACTTAACTCAGTAATCAAGTTAGTAACTGATTTAACTCACGAAAGAAGTTAGGAACTAAGTCAACTTAGAATTCTAGTTAGGAATTGATTTAGCTTAGGAATCCACTTAGGAATCAAGTTGGGGACTAACTCCAATCAGAAATTTATCGCAAAACTCGGTTGTAATTCGTGATGTTTATGATATGGTTGGATAACCACCCTCTGTATGTGCTTTATATTGTGTAAGTGAACGAAAATAATAATCACGGAAAGAAAGATTAGTGATACAGATCATCGAGAAAATTTCGACGATCTTTATTTCGATGATCTTCATTTCAATGATCTCCATATCGATGATCTTTATTTCGATAATATCCTTTTCGACGATATTCCTGTTCGATAATGTTCGATTCGGCACGATTTTTGGCGATGCCACTTATCGGCGATCTTTTTTTCGATGATGCGCATTACATTCTTGTGGAGCAGTAACTATTTTTCACTATACTGATGATGAGCTTTTGATCTTATTATAGCCCAAAGAACTTCATGAAGTCCGAACGGCCTGCAATATACAGTAAACATATAATACTGTATAACTATATTAGAACTGGTGAATATAACTAGATTCTTAATGTAAAATATACATTTTACAGGGTGTGCCAGAAGTCTGGACAGAAAAAAAATTTGACTATCTCCTTACGGCTTGAGCAAATGAGCTGATTTTTTTATTAATGATAGAGGCATGTTCAAAGTTTATATCTATAAAGACATGCCTAGGAGTCAATGCACGAAACTCACGACATATCGTGCTCAATCAATGTCTCCGATTTCAATGAAATTTTGCCAGTATGTAGCCCTAAGTGAGTTATGAAAACGGTAAAAATTTCAACTTCTAAAATCTTTCCTTTGTTAAGATATTGAGTCCACAATAAAGGCATCCTCAGGCTAAAAATGACTATAATTGATGCAAGTCATATACACTATATTTCGCCATTCATCAACAGTAGGGTATTTCGAGCTGAAATTTTGTATGCATATACTACCATAACTGCCCTACATACTGACACACTCAAAACCATATTTCGGCGTGTTAGACAATATAGCGAGGTTTCATAGGTTATAGATAACCCCTCTACCTTGTGGGGGTAAACTCTCGTCGCCAATTCCTCTTTTCACCAACAGTAATTTCGCCGAATGGCGAATTTCCTCACGAATTTCGCCAATTGGCGAGTTTCCGCACGAATTTCGCCAATTGGCGAACTCGTATATCAGAAATAATTGTGTTTTGGCGGATTTCACACTGCCACTTCGCCAATTGGCGAACTCGTACATCAGAAATAATTGTTTTTT
>JAJEKB010000137.1:66618-85168 GCA_022393335.1 Macrotrachela quadricornifera | reverse complement strand
AAAAAAAAGGTGAAAATACTATCAATGGAAGGGTTTGTGTTGTTAGTAAAGAATCTTAGATGTATTCAGGCCAAATTAAAGGTCTCACCGAGAAACTACTGCTCATTTCAAAATAAAAGGCAGATGGGTATTTTTTGAATAACTTATGATAGGAACAAGATAGAGAGCTACGGTTTTCACCGTTGGAAAGAGCAGATGAAAACACATCAAATGATATAAAACAATGACTTCTAACTAGGACTTCTGAAACTTCCTGCAATAATTGTGTAAAAAAAACTTATAAAAACAGGTCTAATTTTTCTAGCAAAAAGCAAAAAAAATAAAAAAACTGATGTTTTTTATAGAAATTACTGGCAAAATAGGCTCGAATTGTCGGATATCGTACCGAGAACATTCAAAGCACTAAAGTTTTCAATCAAGTCTTGGATATAGTTTTGTAGCTGGTCAGCCCTTGATTCTAATTCACTCGTTAAAGTTTAAGATTTCTTTTATCTTCATAGAGCAACCATCTGTTCTTCCACGATGACCATAGATCACTATTTATTTATGAAATAAGTCTCAACAATTTTATATGAATCGATGCGCTGGATCAGCCTCTTTCCAGCGGTGAAAACCGCAGCTCTCTATCTTGTTCCGATCAAAAGTTATTCAAAAAATACCCATCTGCCTTTTATTTTGAAATGGGCAGTAGCATGGTTAAAATATAAGCTGCTGTTGGCGAGCCTGAACGGACATAATCAAATTTTACTGTATCTCCAGTTTCAGTATAGAAATATCAGAATATGAGAATTTTTTACATTCATTTCATATCTTATTAACCAAATATTTCAAAAGTACACATCAAAATCTTTCTGAGATGTATTGACTACGTTATGATCATGCTAGTTTCGATATCTTCTCAAAAATTATGCGATATAGAAGTAGGAAAATGTTTGCTTAAATTCAACAAAATTCATACGTCATCGACATATATGATTTTATTTTAACGAAAATCAATTTACGGTACATAATAGTTATTTAATATTTCAAATCATTCATTCTCAAATGGAGATGTGGGCCTTCAATTAAATGATAATAGCAGAGATGCTTTTTGCACCAGGCACAAATAAATAGTGTTCGCTCATCGCAATTATTAATTGAACAATATAGATCGTAAAATTTGAAGTAAATATCTTTCGGTTTTTCGATTTGTCCAATCGTTTCGTTTGTTATATGAACTTTTATGATCCCAGGCTTGATGAGATTTTTAAATGGTGCGGCTGATAATTGATTGTGAATAACGGAATGCGTATTAATGTAATATTTGCGATCACTTATAGTTATTTCTGTACGATTGATATGAGTGTAATGCTCGATTTTCTTATGAATAAATCGCCATGAACGGAATAAGGATAAATCTTGTAGATGAATATGACCAGTTGATCCTTCAGGAAAAATCAATAATTGACTATCTTGATTTGGAAATGCCGATCTAAATTTTCTTAGATCAGCTTGAGTTCTCCAAGAATCAAGGAAGAGCAGAAATTTTCTACCAAACAAAGGACGTATAACTTCATTTAAAAAGATGCGATGTTTTTCATCAATACTCTTTGCAGATTTAGAAGCCCGTACTACTACATTTGGTGGTACAATTAAATCTTTCTGCACCCTTTTACCAAATTGATTTTCTTTTTCCTGAAGGATGAGTAAGAACTTATCTAATAGTCGACCATCAGCTGAGGTAACAGGTTGCACTGTATAAGAATGTGTTATTGTATTCTTCGTTTTAACAGCAACTTCTGCTGTTCTTTCACCAGTAAAAGACAGAGTTCTTGGTGGAACATACTCTTGCTGAAACGAGCAGTGATCGCTATTTAAAATATTACGAGAAGAATAAGTTGAGATTAAAGGTCTTTTGCTTTCGACCCAATTTTGGGCATCTAAAATGTGCACATAAATCATATTAAGATAAATATTCTATAGGCTCTAATGAAAATTTAAGTACCTTTCAAACTGCAAACTTTTCTAGTTGATCCGGTTCGTGTTACGAGTTTGTTGTATCTTCTTGACGAGATTCGATTTTCTTTTTGAACGTTTTAATAAAAGATTGGCTTGCTTTGAAACTATCCCAATTTAATTCTCTTGTCTTTTGGATTGCGTAAATTTTCAAGTCAGTATCATGAACAGCTTCTTTTTCGATTGCTCTTTTCTGGTAAAATTCGTTTATCATAAATTCTTTTATTTTTTGGAGTTTTTCAGGTCTTGTTCCACTTTTTTCGATATATTCTCTAAATCTTGTAATGCAAATCATGGATTTGACCTTTCGAAATCGATTGGAAATAGTTGGAAGCCTAGCATGCGGATGTTGATCAACCCATTCAATTATGTTTTCCATTTCTTCCAGCGTAAAATGACTTTTAATATCCACGTATTAATTTTCGTTGTAATTATCATTTTCATCATAGTCATCACCTTCATCAGACATTTCGTCATATTCATTATCAAACTCCAGAGTTTCATAAGTATAAATTTCACTAAAGTAACTGTCTTTGAGTGACTTCAAAACTTCAAATAATTGCTTTGAAGCCAAAATCTCATCGGTATTTGTTGGAGAATCTTGTAAGTATAATTCGGTTTGTGCCAAATGTAGAAGATGTTTCGCAATGTTCAATAAATTCATGCTTAAATTTGATGAAATAAACTTTTTCAAGTACTAGATGCAGCAAAGAATAATAGACAATAGTTCTTCAAAATTATCTTTTATTGTAATTTCTTAGCACCAATCAAAAAGAAACAATCAATGAACGGAGCTGTGATTATTATACAAATTTACAAAATCTCTCTTGCTGATGGATAGCATAACATGTGAATAATTCCATATATTACCAAGTGATGCATCAATGCATTTAAAACTTAAACAATTTACGTACTGGTCATTTTTCAAACACCACACACACATTCCTTTATGTTTCTATATTATTGAAGTTTCAGAAGACATCGAAACTAGCATGATCATAACGTAGTCAATACATCTCAGAAAGATTTTGATGTGTACTTTTGAAATATTTAGTTAATAAGATATGGAATGAATGTAAAAAATTCTCATATTCTGATATTTCTATACTGAAACTGGAGATACAGTAAAATTTGATTATCTCCGTTCAGGCTCGCCAACAGCAGCCTATATTTTAACCATGCTAGTTTCTCGGTGAGACCTTTAATTTGGCCTGAATACATCTAAGATTCTTTACTAACAACATAAACCCTTCCATTGTTAGAGCTGATCCTCCCATCTCAGCGATCATTTTCATCCCTTTTTGGAGTTGAATGCAAATCTGAAAAATTTGTTTACTAAAACTTACCAGAAAAGTAATAGAGCTTCTTTAAAACAATTATTTTCAAGTCTCAATGCGTTAGACCCCGTCCCATTGATATTCTACTCCATGTTTCGTGAGGCCTCGTCAGTTTTGCAAAACCAAACCTCACTGATCGCGCCCAGTGGAAATGGACGGAGACCTATGAGGTGTTTCGTGAATCTTTGCTATTGAAATTACCCTAAATTCTGATCAGTGATGAAGAAAGATAGAAAGAAAGGCTTTTGTGTGACACAGCATTAAGCAACATATGGAATCCATATTTAATAGGTGGTGACTTATGCACAGACTTTTAACCCTTTCCAGCCGGATATTCCTAAAAAGCCGTACCCCTCTACGCGAAAATGTTGCCATTTGGCAACATTCGGCCGGAAAGGATTGCGTTTGATAGATCGTTCATCAAAATTATCCGTCACAGATGATCCCTGGAAAGTCAGTTTTCCTAAAACTCCTTTTCTATTAGTTTATTTCGAGAAAAAAAGATTTATAGGCGAATGAAACTCAGATTCGAGCCCAGCACCCTCGAAAACCCCTAGTTATATGTCTCATGCACGTTCACAATGGTCTGCTCGGTATTTGCCTAATGCTATTCTATGCTGCAATCTTATTGGTCAGACCCAAAGTCAAGTCTTTTGGGGGAGAAGAACTTTTTTTTTGGTAGAAAGTAGTAGTTGAACGTCTTCTAGATGAGGGATGATTCTCGGAGAGTTTGGTTGCATTTGCTTGAACGATGTGGAAATGCATAAAAAACAGGAAACAGACATTCTTCTTTATATACATATAGATATCCAGTTCCAATCCTCATACTTAACCTTTTACCCCCGAACGTCCATCCCAATAGACATCGGCATTTTGCCTCAGAAAAAGAAACAGGCAGATGATTTCAAGACGAGTCATTTGTTAATGTTAGAGTACCTCAATGAGTATCGACTGGCAAATAAAAGTTTTCTTTTCATGCAAATTTATATGATCATGTATAAAACTAAGAATGTCAGATGGTGACTATTTCGACGTTATATTGCATTTCTATGCTGGTTTCGCCTACGAAGCTTTTCTAATCGTGAAACTTCTGCTATTTATCGATCAGATGGTCACTATTCATCGTTGCGACTGTCAAAAATAAATGAGTGAAAAATGCGGATATATTGATTATTGCATTCAATTGTCCATATCAGTGGACATCCGAGGGAAGTGACATGAACATGGTTGTTTTCTGTAAACGATGCCATATACAGTGGCGGTCAAAATTGTCCTACCACCTGTATTTTCGATTTTTCTTTTCAAGGTAGACGGTTAAAAGACTTTCAACCAGTGATTCTGATAGCCCAGGAAATTCTGCATCGACGGAACTCTTCCTCATGTTTCCGCTCTCGAGAACAGTGAAAAACAGGCCAGAATACTAAAACTCGCATTTTCCAAGTCCAAGAGAGATTTTCTCAAATTTTTTTCAATTATTCTATTTTTGTAGAGCAAAAACTTCTGAGCAAAATGAGAGGTTGCCGAGCTCTCTACGACATTCTTACGAAAAGTTATGAAGGTCAAAAAAAGTGAAAAGAAGTACTTTTTGGCAATTTTCTCAATTTTTACATGTTTTTTTGCTTCTTTTTGACCTTCATAGCTTTTCGTAGGACTGTTGTAAAAAGCTCAATAACCTCTCAGTCTGCTCAGAATTTTTTACTCTACAAAATGGGATAATTGAAAAGAATTCGAGAAAATTCCTCTCGGACTTGAAAAACATGGGTTTTAGTATTCGGGCCTGTTTTTCACTGTCCTCAAGAGCGGAAATGTGGGCAAGGGTGCCCTCGACGCACAATTTTCTTGGGCTATCAGAATCACTAGTTGGAAGTTTTTTAACCGTCTATTTTGAGAAGCAAAATCGAAAATACAGGCAATCGGACAATTTTTACCGCCACTGTAGATAATCCCAACGTCGTAGCGATTCTGTAGAATTACGAAAAAGTCGGTGAAAAGTTGCAGTTTTTCATGATCTGGGTGAAAGGACGAGGGCAGGTTTGATTTAGAAATTGGCCCTATTTGGAGATTTTCAGTGAAAAATCATTAGAAAAGCTTTCAGCGCAATCCCTACGGGATTAAAATGTGAAACACGATATAACTGTTTTCGCTGTCGGCGACTAGGGAGCGGTGGTTCCAAAAATTACCCGGAACCGGAACCGGAACCGCGGTTCTGGTTCCGGTTTCGGTCCCGGGTAGTAAAAATGAGAAAAAAGCGGTTCCGGTCCGGTTCCCAAAAAATGACTTAGAACCGTAGCCATTAAAGTATCAGATATGTATGACAATTTTTTGAGAATTTTGGTTCGTTTAATTTCCGACGTTAGAGATATTTTATATATATTCAAAAAGAGCATTTTGTTCAAAACGTACAAGAGCAAATGAAAAAGGAAAACTTTTCACAACACAACATGTTCAAGATATACTTATTACAATACAAAACAAATTTAAAAAAAAATCATTTGTGTCATCTTCTTCACTATCATTATCACATATAACAGCATCAGCTTGTTGAACTGTTTTAACTTTTTTTGCAGCAACTTCCATCATTTGTTCTTCATCTTGCAATGATATTAAAGATGATGATGGCTCACCTATTTTTCGTTTTCGTTGAACATCAACACTTTCATCTACTGTTGTTCCATCTAATTTTTTCAAAATCGGCAAATTTTTTTGCAAAAAAAGTAACTTATTTACTTTTTCGGTACCAAGTTTGGTACGTCTATCACTTATTGTAGCTTTTGACGATGAAAATAACCTTTCGATTAACGTATTGGATGCTGGTATGGAATAATATTTTTTTACAATCGATGTTAAAATAGGATATTTAGCGTGATGTTGTGACCAGAACATTAATATGTCGTCATCTTCATTCAACTGTATATCCAAATCCATATAATCAATAAGTTCATCAAATGGTGTTGCCGAAGATCTTTCGTTTGTTTTTGGTAAATCAAAACATTTTGAAATAACACTTGTTGAAGATGATAGTTTAGTATCAAATGTTGATATAGAAACAGGTGCTGCTGTAGTATTCGAAAAATTATTGTTCGGTGCTAATGAATGTTGAAGCAAAATTTCATTTTTTACCAAATTAATTGCTTTTGTTTTTAAATCTGGATTTATATGAAAATTCTTAAATGAAGGATGTAATAAACTCGTAATATAATGCACATCGTGCAATATCCAAATATTTTTAATACGTAATTCTAAAATGACAAATTCATCATAAGAAAATTTATTACGTTAAAGAAAAAATAGACAAAATTCTTTGAACCACTTTTATAGATCTAAATAGGGTGCGTATATGATTATCTAAGAATTTGGGGATAGTATAGTCTCATATATTATTTCGTATATGTTATCGAAAGTCTGAGAAATAGAAGCGTTAGAACTACCCAAATAGTTTGGATCATTAACATACCTAAGAATATTTTGATTTCTTTTATTCCAGCATTATCATCAGGATCCACTTGACAGTGACTTAATAAATATCCTCTAAGAGGTATAACTTTATGAATTGTTGGTACTGTATCTTTACTTAATTCATCAATTATTTCTTGAAATACCTTCGAAAAAGAACAAACACATTCTAATAATTCTTTATCTATCGATAAATAATAGTTTTGAATATTTGAATCCAAAACAGTAATCAATTCATCAAAAACCAATAAAAGAATATCCATTGTAATAAATGCACCATTAAATCTCGTATCCGAATAAGACTGAAGTTTATGAGATGATTTACATTGTTTGTGAGATCTTGTCATATGAGATACTATTTTTCTAATATTTTTAAACATGTGTTGAACTATATCACAATTAACTTTAACTTTATCAATTTCTTTTGTCACAAATGTATGTTCTAATTGTTTGTTAATGTAATGTATAGTACAACCAATTCGAGAACAAGAATTTTTGAAAGCTGCTTTCATAAGATTTTCATTATCCGTAACAACAAATGTTTGATTATCTAATATTAAATTATATTCTAATAATTTCGAGTCGACGAATTGTCGAACTTGAATAGCACTATGATTTTCACAATCATAAGGATAACATCCCAAGATAAAAGTTTGAAATTGTAATTGAGAAGTTATATGACAAAGTCCAATTCCACAATATTGTATACCTGAAGTACACAAGAAGAATTAGTTATAATATGCATTCTCTAGATTTAGGTGGTTTACATTAATAGAATTGTTGCAAGAGTTTAAAATAACATCTTACCTGAATGCGGTTCGGTCCAAAAATCCACGACCACCGTGTAAAATTTCATTACTTTGCAAAGATCGACCAATTGAGATTTTCTATGGTTGAATATCCTGTCGACATTTCTACTCATCTAAGAATATATGAAACATATAACAGATTTATTTAATATGGTTCAAACTTACTGTAGTTGGATTTGGAAGTAGATCTACAATGTTAACATTTGATAAATTGTACATACTTTTGCCAGTATCAAATATAATTTTAACTAAATTAACAAAACCATTACCACGTATTAACTTGAATGGACGATTATCCAAAACAGCAAATTCAGTACATGCTATAGTGATTTTTTCTTTTATTTTTCTTGGAATAGGTCGAGATGTGGTAGTACCAAAATATTCTTTAATATTTCGATGATCATTATTATAAATAATAACTTTCGTACAGGCTTTTTGATGTTTTGCCATACTACTGGTACCACCTGATGATGTATGACATAACACATATTTGCATTTATCACATGACACAACTTTTTGTTTATGATTGTTGAAGTACATATAACTAAAATTTGACCAAACTTGTGATGATGTTTGACTTGGCTTTACAAATGTAACATTTGGATCATTATCTTTAATGAGCTTGATGATGTTGTCTTTCGACAATGAGATGCTGCTCATCTAAAAGAAATTAATAATTTTTTTATTATATTGATGATAAAAGTACGAATTAGAGACCGAAATGAGACAAAAAAATCCGACTCGACTCGACTTAGATATTCACTCGATTTGACTCGGGTATATCGCCAAGTATTCGTTCAAACAACAAATGTTTATAAATAGTTTTATTTAAGAGCGCGAATAAATAACAAAACGAACAACAATCACAAGAATGAATGAAAAAAAAACTCTAATCTAGATTAGTTATTTGTTGTTTTAAAATGCACGTAAAAAATATTAAGTTATTTGTTCAAAACACTAATGCGTGTAGTTTTTAATTAAAAGATGTTCATGTTCAATGACTAATAGTATGTGAGATGAAAAAAATAAGAACAACTCTGCCATGCACTATACATTGATTGTTTATATAGGCTCATCATTGATTAATACAATGCCGTCAATTACTCTCTGTATAGACAATAATACACTGAATACAATGAAGGTTATTACTCCCTGTTCATTTCAGTCCATTCAACGCTGTCGGTTCATTGTTGTTTCGTCATTGACACTGACTGTCTGACGAATTCATTGTGATGAACTAACATTGTACTGTTTTAATAAAGCCAAAAGTAGCCAACCTTCTTGCTGAGAAAAAACAAAAAGAACTACAAAAAAATTCTAAAAAGTCGAGTCTCTCGAGTCAAACTCGACTCGACACATCTCTTAAAATCTTTAACTCGACTCGTTTTCGGTCTCTGCTCCTTATTCTTACAGGTAATGAAACAGTTTATTAACTCTAACACATTAAGAATATGTGTTGATAAAAAAAATAGATGATGCTAGTAACCATATGAAAAAAACGGTTCCAGCGGTTCCTTGAACGGTTCCTAAGTGATTTGTCCTACGGTTCCGGTTCCGGCTCCAGCTCCGGTTTTGGCTCCGGTTCCGGCTCCGGTTCCGGCTCCGGTTCCAAAAAATTTTAAAAAGCCGGCTCCGGTTTTGGCTCCGGTTCCGGCTCCAGCTCCGGTTTTGGCTCCGGTTCCGGCTCCGGTTCCAAAAAATTTTAAAAAGCCGGCTCCGGTTCGGTTTTCGGTTCCATTTTTTTGGAACCGCCGCCCTCTATCTGTGATGCTACTCTTAGCTGTCGGTCACGCTCTGCGATGCTAATCTTGGCTGTCGGTTACGGTCTGTGATGATATTCTTAGCTGTCGATCACAGTCTGTGATGCTAATCTTGGCTGTCGACCACGGTCTGTAACACTGATTTTGTCTGTCGGTCACGGTCTGTGATGCTAATCTTGCTTGTCGGGTACGGTCTGTGATGCTATTCTTAGCTGTCGGTCACGGTCTGTGATGCTAATCTTGCCTGTCGGTCACGGTCTGTGATGCTAATCTTGCCTGTTGGTCACGGTCTGTGACAAAGGTCATTGAGTCTGTCTGTCACGGTCTGTGGGGGGGGGGGGGGGGGGGGGGGGGGGGGGGGGGCCGGGTGCAAATTTCTACCCCTAAACACTTCAACACTCTCTTTCAGATCGTGTTTCACAAATTATATTTCTATAATACGATGATCTACTATTCTCATCCATTGATGTTTTCCTATTTATTCATTATTTAGTAACAATGCCATAAATTTTTAGTTTCCATACTATCCCTGTCACTGTATGTAACGACGGGTTAGCAATTTCTGTCACGGTCTGTGACACTCCATAATCACTTGTAATTGGTGACCTTTGGCCTATGCCTGTCACGTCTGTGGTGTGCTGTTGCTAAGAGCGTCTGTCACGGTCTGTGATAAGTTGTTTCTAACGTGTCTGTCACGTCTGTGACGCTTCGTTGGTAAGGATGTCTGTCACGTCTGTGGGGGGGGGGGGGGGGGGGGGAAATTTTCCCCCTTAAACCCTCCACCCCCGTCTTTTAGATCGTGTTTCCCAAAATACTAGTGTTATGCATTTTCAACCATCTTTCTGGTAGCGAACCGGACCCATTCGAACACCACTCTCACAACTTTCCAAGACCTATAATATTTGATGGAAGCCAGCCTCAGCAAATGCTGCGCTGTAGGAGATCGCCAGGTCGTACCGTAACATGTCAAGCGTAGCATTTGCTGAGGCTGGCTTCCATCACATATTATAGCCCTTGAAAAGTAGTTAAGGTGTTGCTCAAATGGGTCCGGTTCGTTGTCAGCAAGATGGTAAGAAATGCATAACACTAGTATTTTCTAATGATTTTTCACTGAAAATCTTCAAATAGGGCCGATTTCTAAATCAAACCCGCCCTCATCCTTTCGCGCAAACCTGCCTCATCTTCTCCCCAAGGTGGAAACAGCGGACTTGAAGAAGAAAAGTACATCAAAGTACAAAAGTAGTTCAAAGTATCGACAAGCATCTAGTAGTAAGTCTAGGTGTTTGACAGTAGCTCAAAGTACTTGAAAAAGGTGTCCGAGTACTTTAAAGTATGACAAAGTGCTTAAAAGTACGTTCAAGCGCTCTAAAGTATTCTGCTTTGGGGAAACTTTCACAGAAACAGAACATTTTGTTCTGTTTTCGGGAATACATTCTCAAAACAGATCAAAATTATTCTATTGTAAGGATGGCTCCCAAAAGAACGAAATGTTCTGTTATGGAAATGGTTCCCAAAACAGAACAAAAGTGTTCTTATATCGGAATATTATTCTCAATACAGGACAGTTTTGTTTTGCTTTCGGGAATGCATTCCCAAAAACAGAATAAAATAATTCTGCTTTGGGAATGTAAAGTAGCTTAAAGTACTTTTAAGTAGCAGAAAGTAACTTCAAATCTAAAGTCCACTGTTTTCCTCTTGCCTGTATGTGGTAACTCTCGTTTCGAATAAAGCGGTCTCTATTATCGGTACCGGCTAAAACCTTCCAAATCGTTTTAAAAAGTCGCTTTGAAAATCACTCCAATAAACACTTTTGATGAAGGTTTTGAGTTATTTCTACACCAGTTTGATGTTATAAAAAATCTTCTTCGTAAAGCGTTGTCACTGTTTTGAAACATTTTCGTTGAAAAACTTGATCAGAAGGATATTACTGACCATTGAAGTATGCTAAAATCCGATTGTTTAGCAAATAGACCAATCTAATTGTAGCATAATATCATGCTCTAGAATTTTTTCATTTCGATGACGAAATCTCAGGTCTATATCTTTGTTCGTTCTCGAGTTATTGAGAACAAAGTCGTACGCATGGACTTTCTGGATGGGATACTTACTGTAGTGCTCCAACAATTAAGTTACTAAGTACTTCGGAGGTAAAATTTTTTCATCGAAAGATCACCCTTCCCTAAGGGGCGGCGCGAAGAGGTATATGCAGACGGAGGGTACTCCAGAAATCGAATCACATTTTCCAAAATTTTTCATTAAATGGGGCGGGAAAGGGGGAGAATCTTCCACCCCTCTCTCAGGCGCGCTAACCCGCTCTCACCTTCTAATCTTCTTCTCTTTTGTTCTGTCAATGCTCTTTCCTTGGGCTCATTAATACTCTTCCATATAAGATAACGTGTTATGTTATATGATTACGACTTGGTGTAACCAAACAGCTCAATAAACATCATGACTTAGAGTAGCGGCAGAGCTACAACTTCTTTTCGTCAAAATATTATCATTTTGTTCTAAGAGTTTCTTGTTATTTTTTTTATTGTAGATGATGAGTCGTTTCCATTCTTCGATATCTTCCAACTGTGTACATCAAACTCAATAGTGACAGATGTTACTATTGATGATGCGTTCGGAATTGACCCCTCTCATGACTTTGACATTAATCGCAGTTTTGCGTTGCCTGATGATCGACAGCAGACTTCTGAAAACAATCATATTGATCGTGTTTGGTCCACCACATTCACCTTAAACTCAGACATCTCAAAGCACTTTTTCAACATTGCATCGATGAAAAACACAACGCCAGAATATGTGGCTTTCACATGCTACGCCATATTCTTGTTCAAGTTCACGGGACGAGAACCATATTTCCATGTTCTGCAAAACGTCAATGTTCAACACGGACCCCAGTTATCTAATACCACGCAGAAGACTACTAATAGATACGTATGATGTGCAACGTATTTCTCCAAATCTTACTTTAAATTATCTCTAAAACTGTTTTCTGATTTTCACACAGAGTTCGATTTCGTCTTGATCCATGCGCATCCTTCTTGCAGCAGATCCATAACATCAGCAAACTATTCACCTGTACAAAGGAGTATCCACACGTTCCACCACTTTATACGAATCATGAAGTCTCGACATCAAATATCCCCTTTTTTCTCGAGTTATCGTTTGTGCTTCGTACAGTTCCTATCATGACAAAATTCAGTCAACTTCTGGTAAAAACTACATCATTTTCTGACACACATCTGCTAATGGAGTCGCCGTATTCTCACAACATTGAAAATGATATCAGACTAGTTATAATCACCTTCTGTCTTACCATTCAAGATGATTTACACGAAAACAACTTGACATACACCTTCCATAGTTCTTCGGACTTACTTCATAAGACAACTCTTGAAACAGTTGCTCATCGTTTTCATACTTTATGTCAACAACTGTTCTGTTCATCATTTGATCGACAAACACAACCAATCTACGAACTATCCATTTTACTTCCCACTGAACGAAATATGTTACAAAAATTGAACAATTCTGTTACTACATTGAATGTCACATGTTGCATTCATCAAGTATTCCTCCAACAAGCAATCTTGCATCCCAATAAATTGGCTCTTACACTCGATAATCAATCTCTAACCTATAAACAATTTTACTTACTCGAGTTCAACAATTAACATTTATTCTCATTAATAACAAGAATATGAAACCAGATGATGTTGTATGTCATTATGTTGATCGAAGTATTGAAATGATTATTGGTATTATGAGTATTATGATGTCAAGTGCTATATATGCTCCATTAAATCCAAATAATCCTTTCGATCGACTTGAAGCTCTGATTCATCAAGTTAATGCTAAGCTGATACTCGTTAATCACATGTCATATCAAAACGGGTCAACATTAAGTGTACCTATCGTCAATATCTCGGATGTAATTAATTCATATGATTCTCTGAATGATGCACAACTAAAACAGTTGTCTCAAGTTGATGTTACACCTGATTCTATCTGTCATATTGTATTTACATCTGGATCAACAGGTATTCCAAAAGCTGTTCAAACTCGTCATCGTAATTTCATGTCTTACATGGAAACGCATATTATGCAATCTAATGACGTTTTTCTTCAGCTTACAAGTTCTTCTTTTGATTCTCATCTGAATGATATTCTTGGCGCTCTTGTTCGTGGTGCTCAATTAATATTACTAAAGCCTGGAGGTCATTTCGATTTCGATTATATGACACAAACTATTTACGATAAAAAGGTTACTTATGTCGGACCTGTACCCTTATGGCTAAATGCTTTAGGGAAATTTCTCAATGAAAATCCTCATGGTCAAGAAAGAGTGAAATCAGTACGATACTGGTATATAGGAGATAAGAAAAATAAAAGATTGAGTATCTAATAGCTTATGAGCATTTTATACAGGTGAAATATTATTCAGTTCTTCGATTATTCAATTTCTGTCATTTGTTAATCAGGAAAGCCAATTTTTCGATCTATACGGGCCGGCCGAGATTACAATTGTTGCTACTTGTCATGAAATTCGTCGAGAAGAACTTTCCACAACTATCTCATTACCTATTGGTCATTCACTGATGGGTTATCGCATTCATCTTATCGATGAATATCGACAGCCAGTAATGCCTGGTCAATCTGGTGAGATTGTCATTGGAGGTGATCCATTTGCTTCATTTCATATTATGTGTGAAAAATGATTTCTGCTGCGATATACATAGGTGTTGGTGTTTTTGCTGGTTACTACGGACAACCTGATTTGACGGCACAAGTCTTGGTTGATATTGATGGTGAGAAGTGTTATCGAAATGGTGATTTGGCTCGTTTAGATGTTGTATCAGGTGAACTTGTTTTTATTGGTCGTCGAGACTATCAAGTAAAAGTACAAGGTCAACGTATTGAACTATCGGCAATCGAATTGTCGATTCTTCAGTCGTTAACAAATATTCTAAATTGCATTGTGATGACAGAGGACTTGGATGATGATAATTACTTGGTCGCTCATCTTCTAGTGAAAAAATATACTGAGAATCACAATATTCAAGACCAAATTATTAGTGGCCTCAGTTCTCGTTTGGCACCTTATATAATACCGACTAAATGGTTATTTGTTCGAGAATTACCTTTGAATGAAAATGGCAAAGTTGACCGAAAAAAATTGCAAAAAACAGCAACGACCATAGATTTCCCAGGCTTGGATCGTGCGATAAAACCGTTGTCATCGATGGAATTAAAATTGCAAGATATTTTTATGAGAGCATTTGGTCTGAACTTTACCACCAGATACTGGAATTCCATTCGGTCAGCTAGGTGGTACATCGTTAGGTGCGATGCGTGCCCTAAACCTAATACGAGAAGAAGTGACAAAGAAGATCGATATTGGCTTACTGTTTGCAAATCTTTCTGTGGAAGCATTGGCTGCGGCATTGGAGTCCATTGTATTCATTGCTGCATCGAAAGAAGAGAAACAAGAGAACGACGATGAAAACTTTTCGATCCGACCCTGTGCATCGTGGCTTATTGAATCACTTGGTGTTCTTCTACTTCTATGGCAATGGGTGTGGCCAATCTTTATGGTAGTTAGGTTACAATTTGGTTTTCTACCGATGCTATTTGTTCCATTAATTCATCTAATTCAATACCCTATGTTCCTGAAACTCTTCGGTGGATCATTTGAGCGAGGTCGCGATGCACTCTATTCATAGCGATATTATCGTTTATGGTGTTTACGACGTCAATGGTCGCTCAATACATATTGGCTTGCACATTTGGTGGGTACCCCTTTTTACAATGCTTATCTTTGTTTATGTGGTGCTCGTATTAGTGATGGAGCGTATATTTACACTACAAACATTGATGCACCTTGGTTTCTCAATGTTGGAAGCTGTACTTACATTAGCGATGAAGTGATTCTTTCTTCTCTCATATATCATGATTGTATTTATGAACTACATGAGATTGTTATTGAATCTTACTGTTCAATTGGAACGCGAAGTGTTCTTCATGATCGAGTTGACATGAGGGATGGTGTACTGATAGAACCATTAACAGCCGTTACAAGTAGAATTATTGGCCAGTATCATGAAAAATTATTATCGCATACTTTAACTCGCAGCCAATCACAATTTCAACTTGTTGCTATACTTTTGATTCTTAGCGTACATGTCGTTACTCTAAAATTTAGTTGGTCTGCGACAAATTGTTTACCAATGTGCATAGGTTTACCACTTGGTTGGCTCATGTGGGTTATTTTGGGCTCCGGCATAGGTCTCCTTCTTCTTTCATTTGTTGGTTCTGTTCAACCAAATTGTTACCATCCGCTCAATTCTTGGGTGTTTTTTCATAAGTTTTGGCTGCGTCATTTGATTCTGAATTTTGCATGTCTGGTATATTTCAGCTGTTTTAGATAAAATGAATTGCTTTATTCCACCAGTTCTTCGCCGGCTAGGTGTCACGATAGGGGACAGTGACATCCATGTCACCGAGATTGCTCCACTTCTATCAGTACCACCAAATCTGCTCATAATTCAAGATGATGTGACAATCACATCTTTTGTACGTTTTGTTCCTTACAATGTTACAACATATGGTTAGTGCATTGTCGTTGGTCCTATCGAGATTGGTCGTGAATCGTTTGTTGGAAACACATCCGTTCTCCTATTAGGCGTTTGTCTCTCAGAGAAAGTGCTGATTGGTTCACTCACACGAGTCGAGTCGACAATCAATAGTGCACAGAAAGGTTAATAAGTTTTTAATAAAACATTCGCATTTATAATAGGGAGTCACATTCTATGAGTGTCGGCATCTGATCACATTAAAAGATTTACACGAATTGTGTAATCTTGGATTTCTTTGTAGTGACGAAATGTGAAAGTGTTTTTAAGGCTCTCTTATAGCAGCATACAAAATAAGATTTGTTTTAACCAATACTTGTTTTCTAAATGACAGAAAGGACTATCTCCTTAGGAACTGAGCGTTCTTACACAGATGCTTTTTAAAGATATCCGAAAAATTTGTCTTAAAGTTTATGTTTTGGAGTAAAAATGTTTGATAGCAAGATTTATTCTAGTTGTTGTACACTGTAAAAAAAAATAGGAGGTCTACTGAACTTTAAAGGTTTGGCACAGTTTTACGAAACGATTTTAAGTTCCGTCGCATACTAATCGTTTCGTAATTATTATAAAGAACCTTTTTAAGTTCTTAAAATTGTAGAAGGTTTCGAAGTTTGTTTGCGAAACCCTCTAGAAGTTCCATGCATCATGTACTGAACTTTCGGTAGTTTCGTATCCTTTGTGCAAAGCTACTGATGGTTTCGCATAGTATTTAAACGTTCCGTACATATTCTGCGAAACCAGTCATGGTTTCGTAAATGCTTTAATATTTCTGGATACGTTGTACGAAACTAGTCATAGCTTCGTAAAAGATATACCGAACCAATACATCATTTACAAAACTATGAACAGTTTCGTACAATGTACGCTGAACTTTTTCATATTTTACGGAACCACTGATAGTTTCGTGAAATAAGTAAAGGTTCTGTATAGCTTATACGAATCTATCGAAAGCTTCGTAAAGCATTAAAAGGTTCAGCGTACATTGCACGAAACTGTTCATAGTTTCTTCAATGATGTAATGGTTTGGTATATCATCTATTAAACCATGGCTAGTTTCGCCCAATATGTGCGGAACTATTAAAACACTTACAAAACTATGAATAATTTTGTAGAACTTATACGCAACCTTTAGATGCTATACGAAACTGCCGACAGTTTCATAACACGTGTACTGAACCTTCAGATAATTGGCGCAGCTGTTAATGGCTTCGTGTAAAACGTACCAAACTATTATATGGTTTTTGAAACTAGCAAAGGTTTCGTAAAATATGGGCGGAACCTTTGCAACACTTGCGGAGTTGTTCATGACTTCGTAAAAGATGTACCGAACCATTATATCATTTATGAAACTATGAACAATTTCGCTTATTTTATGTTGAACCTTATAATATTTTACAAAGCTTTCAATTGATTCGTATGAGATATACGATACTTTTAGTTGTTTTACGAAATTGTCAACGGTTTTGAGCAAAAGATACAAAATTACGAAAATTCCAGTACACGGTGCATGGAACTTCTAAATAGTTTCATAGTAAAACTTCTAAATAGTTTCATAGTAAAACTTCTAAACTCTCTTCAACTTTTAGCACTTAGAAAGATTCTGTATGAAAATTACGAAACAATCTTCATGCCACAACACTTAAAATCGTCTCATAAAATAGTACCAAATCTTTGAAATTCGATAAAACATCAATTTTTTAGAGTCTGCTAACTCAAATAAGCCTTGTATGAGCTATGTTTAGATAACTCATAGAAAGGCAGAGATAGAACCCAAACATAGATTTTAAAAATTATCGATTCCGCAACGAAACAGTCTTAAGTATTTACGAGACGTACTGTTTGATAGGTCTCAAAAAGTTGCACGTATTACTCCTGAGATAGCCGTCAAAAAAATTACTGATAGTATTCCAAGATAGTCGTCGAAAAGTTACTAACAGTAGTCCGAGATAGCCTCCAGAAAGTCACCAATGGTACGGTGCGATAGCGCTCAAAAAGTTACCTAAAGTACCCCAAGATAGCCCTCAAAAAGTGACTTATAGTGTCCTAACATACCCCTCAGAAATTTACTTATAGTATCTCAAGATAGTCCTTAAAATGTTACTAATGGCACGTTGAGATAGCCCTCAAAAACTTACCTATAGTACCCTTAAATATACGTTAAGAACTTACGGAACCCTTTTGTTCATTACTCATTCACCGTTTTGTTTTGATGGTGCAGCCTATATATACCCCTGGCAAAAAATAGTTTCCCTCCGTATTTGAAATATATTGTCACTATAAAAACAATTGTTTTCAAAACTAATTACATACTCTGAAAGCCCGTGGAGTTTTCTATCACCCTCTATATATGCATTTTCATTTGCACTTGTGTATTACCAAAAAAAGTTGAGTACAATGAGGGCACCCTCATGTTCGGATTTCCGCAGACTTGATTTTTTCACTGTCATCAAAACTAGTTTTTAAAATTTTTCATCACTATCGAATGACCTTTTTGAAAAAGCAATTATAGATTCTGATAGAGCGTGAAATTCTCTATCACCTTGTCCATTTACTTATTT
>JAJEKB010000137.1:0-61618 GCA_022393335.1 Macrotrachela quadricornifera | reverse complement strand
ATGTTTTACCATTGATGCTTACGAAATCTAATTAATAGAAATACACATACAGTACAACTTCTAGATCGAGACATATTTGTATTATGAACTATCAACAATTTTCCCGTCTTGTCTAAAATAAAAACTCTTAAAATCGAACATTCACTTGAATTTACTGTACTTTTTCCGATTATATCAAAGTGATGGCTATATAACCGAATGAATCTGATTTTGATGGCTAATATGTCTCAATGATATAAAACAAAAATTCATTTTCAATGACATCCAAACTCTTATGATACGAATCGATCTCTCGAACACGAAAACTTGTCATCAACCCTTATAAAAAAAGTTTTTTTGTAAAAACCAATCCTTCGTGTGAAAAATTTAAATACAACAAACTTTAACGAAATGGATGTCCTCAAACGATTCCTTGACTCCGAAAACCTTTGGTCAAACTTTATAAAAACTCATTATTTTCCCAAAATAGCCTTCCTAGGACCTAGAAAAATCAATTCAATACTTTCAGAAACCAACAATACCATTCGATTCCTCGACCCCGAAAACCTTTGGTCAAACTTTATACTAATGAAGTTTTCAGATGTTGCAATGCTAAATGTTTTTTTTGACCCTTTTGGTTTTTTGATACTGACACAAACCCACAGACAGACAGACAAACAAGACAACGTTGATGATGGATGTTGCAAACTTTTTTCTCATTTATTTATTTAGAACTAATTACGCATTCTTATTACATATTATATAATTAGTTTTCTATTTTCTTTTAAATTGATTTTTTTAAAATATTTTAATTGTCACTACATTTATCAGTCAGTCTGTATATTTGTTACTAAACATCAACAATTTCCCTCCTCTAATATCGACATTTCGTAAATTTTATCTTCCCATGCATCATTGTTATCTCTCACAGTGTAATTTAACGGAAAAAAAATCCATTTGAAAATTCTCAAAAACTAATACCTCCATTGGATCCACCAACCCTAATTACCCTTCGGTTATCCCTTCTACGATTTCAAGGGTTCTTCGAAAAGACCTAGCCTCGACCAAGAAAATTGAGTTGGAAGTATCGAGAAACTGATGGTGCCATTAGATTCACCGACCCCGATTACGCTTCGGTCAACCCTTCTATGATTTCAAGGGTTTCTCGGATGGACCTAGTCTAGACCGAGAAAATTGAATTGGAAGTATCGAGAAACTGAAGGTGCCATTGAATTCCTCGATCTTAAAAACCTTTTTTGAATCAAATCAAATGAACCCACTTCATATGATGTTTTTTTGACCTTTGAACCCAACTTATATGATGTTTTTTTGACTCTGACAGAAACCCACAAACAAACGAACAAACTATTTTTTTTTCATATGACCCTCTCCACAGTCGAGGGAATAAATTTGAGTCATTTCGCAACAAAATAAAATAAATAACGCTCGACGTGGCCGGCCTCGCTTGACCCTCGACGGAAGGATTAACGCTCACTGAATCTACTAATTAATCTTTCTGAAAAGGTTTATTATAGAACGAGATATATTTTTATTTGTTTATTTGATTTTTTTTATTTAAGCAGAATAATAATGATATAATCATCTACATGACACAGGAAAGAAAATATATCTATGTACCTATGATTAACAATTATAAAAAAAATGAATACAAGAAACCAATCTATCTACGGCAATTATGATCTAAAGCAAATCCAAAAAAAGAAGAAAACAAGGCTGTCATGAAGGATGTGAATAGATAAATGAATTCTTGAATATATCAAAGATAATTGGTATCAGAAGAAATGTAAACAATTCTTAGATTAAAATCGAACATAAGAGTATGAGCGTTTTTATATACAATACGGAACAGTTATTGAAACCATTTGGAAAAACACTTTTGTGTGTCCATATACAATTTATCAAGTCTTTCCATTTCAGCAATTTGAGATTTATTTGGTTTGATCAGTAGAACCTTGTAATCGAAATATCGCAAAATAATTAAATCAGCTAAACGCTTCACTCGTGATAAAGGTACATATACAGCGGCGATATCGTCTGTTTCATTTGGCAATTTCAGATCGATTACAACTTTATTCAAAGTTTGACCTTGACTCTTGTGTGTTGTAATAGAATAAGCAGGTACAAGTGGTAATGCACGTCGTTTAATCGACAACATTGATTTTCCATTCAATTTTGATTTTTTATGGTCTTTAGGAATAATATCAGCACTATTCACCCGAAATGTTTGTTCCATTACCGGTATTGGGACAAGTTTTGATTGAAGTTTTTCAAGATTACATTCAATTTTTGATTTGCTAATTTCAACTAATGCGTATAATGGTTTATGCACGTATTGTGTAGTATTCGGGAATATTTTTGATAAGCCATCCATTGACACCGAATCAGACTGGTAAACTAATTGTCTAAAGACTCCTGTCATGCCATTAACTAACCCCAGTTCGATGGCGATATTTTGTGTTAAAATAACGGGCATCCCACAAACCATCGGTAACAAACCTGGAAGATGTTCCGTCTTACTATCAGATAGTTCTAATAATTTTTTAACAACGGCAGGATCTTCAATAGGTTTGCCTTTACAAAAGTCTTGAGCAACACATACCATCGATGCACTACCTGTTTGCATTGCATTGTGAACTGCCGCCTTGTGGTTGAGTTGTGTTCGTATTTCATTTCGAAACACAAGGATGTGAGCCTAAATAGTAATCAGATAAATAATTTTGTTTATAAAACAACAAACTCCTACTTTATCCCATGGTGATTCACGAAGAGAACCGACCGATGGTTGGCCAACAATGCGTGTCAATAATAGTTCGTAATCATCGTAATTGCACTGGCCTTGACGAAGTCGTTCAAGTAGTTGAAGATATCGTGGATCTTCTGTTCGCATCTGTTGACTAAGTTTGACTACGTAGTTAATTTGCAAAATTAAAGAACGTGCAACACGTTGTTGGATTTCTTTCTCAGTAGGTAATTTACGTGATATGGCTTTGAATGGTAGCGAAAAATCAGTGTGCAACGGCGTATCATATACCGGTCGGTACTGTAAATAATCACCAAAAAAAGATGACGTTTATGCCAGCAAATGGAATTTGAGGATCAGCATGTTTGGCGGCGGAAAGAATTCGATTGAGTTTTTCGAGTAAAGTTAAACCAACCATACTCATCTCATCAATCAAGAGATATTCTACAAGTTTCCATTCTTTCTCGAGTTTTGAATCGCCTCGTTTGATATTTCGTGGCGTACGAGAATTACGTTGTTCACCTAAAAATGAGTGAATTGTCATTCCATCTATCTCAGCAGCAGCGATCCCTGTGGGTGCCAACTTTCGCATCATTTGTATTCTTTTTGTAACGAGAAAATATTTGGTGATAGCACGAATAAGTTGTGATTTTCCTGTGCCACCACATCCTGGTATACACATTATGAGTTGACCATTATTATCGCCTAAAAGAATGATATTTCGATTTATATTGCTAGATTTATGTATCATGAAAATACCTGTGCGGCATTGTTTGTCACCATCAAGATGACTTGTTATTATCATAAATGCAGCTCGCTGTTCTCTGTTCAGCGTATATTCATCAGCAATGCCTGTTTGTTTGCAATAGATTGTACTAATTACTGACGCGACTGGAAGAATCGAATTATAGTTATTAGATATGTTTGTATCGTAATTATTTGAATTTATCAATGTAAAAACTGTATCTTCCATACTGTCATTATCCAACGCATCATCTATTTTGTTATGGTTGCCAGTAATCAAATTTCTTCTGACTCGTTCTCTCTCCGTCTTCAGCTGTTCTTGCCATTTAGTATTGAGACGAATTAGATCAGGTGTTGAAGAAACGAACGGCATCACCTGTTGCTAATTATTAACAGACGATTCATTTATTAAAGATTGATCAAGTGCTACAAAAAAAATATGCCATTATTTTATCTCTATATAACTAACAATAGTACTCACTAAGTGTATGAGCAAACCGTCCAACTTTCTCAACTGTTTCAATGGTCTCTTCAATATATATATTTTCTGTTGTCTTTTTCATGCTATTTAATGCAATGTTGGTACATTCGTTTAAATTGCCGAGCAGTTCAAGCAAATCTTCACTGTCACTTGTATCATCATATTCATCATATGCATTTTGATTTGTTGGAAGCAGTTCAGGATCAATCGTATCATTTTTGACTTGAGCTTCAGTAATAACTTGAAGTAAATGCCCATCACGATCTTTTTTACATTCATGTAAGAGTTGAATGTTTTCTATAATATCCCATGAATAGGCTGATATATGATGTTGGCGAGACTTGAGTGCGTCTTCCCACTTTTTATGAACATCACAAAGATCAGATATGGTACGCCAAGGTACAAAAAGTGTAAGTAGAGCTCGACTATATCGTTCTTTAGTGTCTTCACGATCACGTCGAGGAACCTGAGGACCATAAAGAACTGGAACACGAGGCTCGCTATATTTCACCATCAGATGCGTTGTTGCTTGAGGATGCTGTTTTTGAAAAGGAAAACGTTCATTAGGTGGTCGACCTTTTCGATTATCTTGTTTTTCATCTGTCATAGAATTCTCGGATAAATATTTTAAATCTGCTGCATTAATTTTTTTTTTATAAAAAATTCTAACGAAATCGTACAAACATATGTTGTTTAAGACATCAGAACGATATTGATAATCGATTCGTGTATTAACAAGTACAAAATTGTTTTTCTTTTCAGAAGATTGAATTTGAAAATGTTCTTCTTTGTTGTTTTCATCATTAATATGTTCATCATCATCAAACACATCGTCATCATCAGTTACATCTATGTGTGAAAAAAAAATATTCATTTTCATTCAAATAACACACCTCATTCGTCATTGGAGCTCGTCGTGTGATTCATGCATGACGATGTTTGTTTTTCTCTTTTTAAATCTCACAGATTGTTTATATATTAAGTGTTCTCCTTTACTCTTCATTATTTCTCTTTCTTTTCTTCCTTTCTTCTATCGCAAGTATGCATCGCTAGTTAATTATCACATATTGGGTCTCCTCACGTTCAGCTTGTATATATCATAAGTGATTCTTTTCCTCTTCTTTTCTTCTCTTCTTGTCCTTCTCTCTTTCGCCTTGTTCTCTCTATCTCCCTTCGTGTGTATAAAAGAAAAAAAAAGATTGTCATTGAATAAAACTTAATTATAGTAGGCTAGATAAATAACACGATTTTATTCTATTACCACGTGAGGCAAGTTCTAAATTTTGCTTGACACGTAATTCGTTCAATTCTGTTTGTAAAAATCGCTCGGTTTGAATTAAAAAAAGGCCTTGAGACTTGTGCGTCGTGTAATGGTCATTCCAACTCATCAGATAAGAGGCAACTTGAACTCCAGACACTTCTTGTTGAGAAGCAAGTGCGTTGTAACAACGTAAAACCAGTTTACGTGATCTTTCGATTGCATCTTGTGTGTCTTTTGGATCTGGGGTGTTTCCGAATGATGTAATACTTTTTTGAATAAGAGCTAATGTGTCGTGAAAGGAAAGACTTGCTTTTGTGACATAATCGGTAATGTAATATACAAGAGCCTTAGCATCACTGCCAGTCCAAATAAATTTAATATCCATGTTGGAACGACAGGCTGACATAAGATATTCATTAAAATTGTTGATCATTGGATGCGATCGTCGCATAGAAATACGGCCAGTTTCAGGATCAATCGTCGATTTTAGTACCAATTTGCGTGGCATGATCAGTCGACAAATTTTCTTGTCACCACGAGCAACATTGCAATATTTATAACACGTATCGCTATGTTTGTGAGTATTACCCGATTCAACAAGTTGTACTACATCTGCACGAAATCTAGATGCAAAGTTAGGTGACGATGGATTTGGAGTAGGTAAGTAGAATGGAAATAAGTTTGATTTACTATCTAAGGTATCCACATCTAAAAGAAAAATTTCTATTATGTATCCTATTAATAGTTAATGAAATTGTACCAGATATCGATCGATCGCATGTTGGTGTTTGTAACAATTCGTTGCGTGACGGAGATACATAAGGAATAGATGGAGATGCATCGATTCTCGGTGGAGATGCATAAGGAATGGATGGAGATCCGCCAAAAATCGACGGTGATGCATAAGAAACGGATGAAGACCCGCCCAAAATCGATGGCGATGCATAAGGAATGGATGGAGACCTGCCAAAAATCGACGACGATGCATAGCGGATCGATGGAGATGACTGTCCTTTAGCTGGCGTCGACCAAATACTAGAATGATCGGTATTTTGTTCCAAATCTGTAATATCAATAGTGCGTAAAGCTGCATAAATATTATCTTTTGTTAATCGTGGCGGAGTATTGGATGATTGGGGATCTAAATGAGTAAAGAAAAATGTTACTAAGATGAAAAGAAAAAATTATCTTTACCATTGGAATTACCTAGAATTTGTTTATCTTTGAATCCATCTAAATCTTCTTTAATAATATCTTCTAAATATGCTATCAATTTTTCGCGGAAATTTGGATCTTGAATTTTCTCCTTCATATCGGCTGGTTTCATATTATGATCAAGCCAGATAAGAAGATGCAAATGAAGCGAACCTCGTCCTTGGCTTTCAACAGTACCGAAATAAGCTTTTACAGGGCCAAGTACACCGCCAACAATCATAGTATCTAAGATACTGGAGATCAATGTATGGAAATATTTGGCAGTAGCAACAGGATGTGAAGCAATAACTTCTGCACGTTTGTAGACATTCATAAGTTGTTCTATTCGATAATTATCTAAATTAAGTTTGGTCCCTGCAAAATATAATGCTACAGGACTGTAAATATCGGCTGGATTGAGAGTTAGAAAAATACTTGGCAATCCTTGATTAAAAATTAATGCATGGATACGTGTACGTAAGACTGTACGTGAATATGCTGAACCCATCACTCTACCACCAATTGTTTTAATATGATTTATTAATTTGCCTAGACTTTTGTTCGATTCCATATTATACGTTTTTGTAGAGATATTTTTAAGAGCTGCCTCAATATCAGTAGTGCTTATTGATTGAATTGCATCGGCAGAAGATCGAAAGTAAGGTTTTGTTGCGATAAGCTGAGCATGAAAACAGGCATCACGCCTTTGCAACAGATTAAAAAGCACAAATATAAAACTATGATTCTTTTCAAAACGTCGATCATCGTAAGATAAGAGATAACGTATATGTTCTCGTAAACTTATGGTGACTGGCCGTGATTGATCTTCAGGTGCTCCACATCCGTAACAAAATAGAGTTGGATATAACCCTGCTAATAGTTTTGGATTAAAATATTCATTGACAGGCTTGGAAGAATGAGGAATTAGGTAAACCTTTTCGATATTCATTTGATTATTTGTTTCATCGTTCTTAATTTTCTTCAACAGGTAATCATTTATTTCATCTGAAGATATCGACGAACCATTCACGTCGAGAACAGCACTTGAAAGAAAAGTTTTTTTCTACAGAAATTTTGTTTGTTAGTTATTCTTACCTGTTGTTAATAGGAATAGTGTCTGAAGTGCTGAATTCCGTTGGATTGGATAAAAGATCAGGTACGTATCCAGCTCTTTCAGATGGTATTTCTTCGTCATTCATCTTTTGTTCCATTGTTAGTGTTATGGATTCTGGTATATCATCTTCAGGTAATTGCGCGATATTATCCAGATCTATTACGACGTCCTTGTAGAGTATATTATATTTTTTCAACCAATGCAGTGCTTGAACAACTTTTTTCTTGCGTACTGCAAGAACTTTTTTGAGTTGAATGTGATTGGGTGGACGAGCTCCAATGAAGATCACTTTAAGAGTATCACACAAATCAGTAATTGTAAGCGGTAGACTATTGACAATATTTGGTATATTTTGAAGAAAAGTAATGCAATTGCCTTTTAATGCAGTTTGTGCAGTCGCCGTCGAATGAAAAGGTGACTGAAGCTTTATTATGCAACTATTGTGACGATGTAATGATATAAGTTTTTCTTCTGGAATTGTTAGTCCTTGCAATTCAACAGGCACATCACCTAACCACATATTATTATCAGGTGAAAACTTAGGAATGTGCTCCTTTGACAAAGCGTCGTGACATTTTTGACAAATTGTACACATATTCATCGTGTTTTGTTGAGATAAACCATTGGCATATAGAATAATACCATTTTCACAATAAAAAGATGATGAATTCAAGGTTCGAAGTCCTAAAATAATGAAAGATTAAATATGAACTTCGAAAATTCAAGAATTATATATTACTCTGAACATGTTCGGCAATCTGTATATTGTTACCGTTGAAGCTTTGCATGGTAGATGACTGAGTGTTTATGATTAAATCTCTGAGCTCGTCGGAAACTTTAAGTAAATGAACATGAGGAATTTTCGACATTGGTATTTTTTTCGACTTTTGTACTGGAATACGGATGTTGCAAACTGCACAAGTAGCTTCAGCAAGCACTGACATAGACATTTGTTGAAGAAATTGTTTCAAACACGCCTTTTTCAACTCGTGAGAAATCGGTTCAGGCCAAGACCGAGAAATAAGACTTTTTTTTTTTTTGCAATGGTTTCGTTTTGGAGAAGATCATCCATGTTATCACTATTATGAAGCGCTTGATCCTCCGTTTCGTTTAACTGCATATCGATGTTTTGCTGTTGAACAGCAGTGTTGTCAGAAGCGCGTTTTACAAGCTTCTTTTTGATTCTATTAGCTTGGCTTCGCTTTCTTTGCTGCTCGAGTCGATTCCGACGTTGTTCTTCTGTCTCGGTCATCCGTCTTGAATCACTTCGCTTGTTTTGCTTTTCAAGTCGTATTTGATGTTGTTCGTCGGTTTCGTTCATTCGCCTAATTCGAGCCTGTTTTTTTAGCTTGTCAAGTCTGATTTTATATTGTTCTGCCAAGTCATTTGGACTTTTTCGCATTGTACCTGAATTACTTGACTCAATAGAGTCAATTCCCATATTACTTTCACTACGCAAACGTCTACTAGGAGAAGACTGAAAGTAAGGAATTCGTATTTGAGTAGCAGTATTGTTCTTGAAACTTTTCTTTTCAGGAGTCTAGATAAATTTCAAATTCACGAATTCTCGTATATAAATAAACATCCTACCACAACAACTGGTGTTGGCTGCTTGCTGCTATCAGATTCATAACGCACAGTTGGCAACAGAAGAGGGACAAAATGGTTTGGACTCCATGTGCCATTATTTACAACCCGTGTATATAATTCCGTCAAGACGTGAGACCACAAGATTGTGATCTCACAATTAGTAATGATGCGTGGGACAGGTGTAAAGACTTTATTCATGAAAGCCATGTCTTCTCGAAAGTCAATATTTGGATAGACACTTCGTATATTACATCGAAGAACACTGCATACTGCACTAAGTTCGTACAATTCAGAATATGTGTAATTTTTGCATATGGCCTTGATAGCCATATCGACAGGTCCGATGAATTGTGAAAGCATATTTGAATGAAAAGTTTCATTTGTTACAAGTTCCATAATTGTTCGAGCAAGAATTATTTTATAATAGATCGTATAAATATAAACGGAAACTAAGTCTATCTACCGCGTAATTCACTTGTTGTTACCGTTGAATTATTCATCAGAAGAGCAATAGAATGATACAAACAGTTTCCGTCACCACTGACAACGGCTGGAATCAGATAACGTACACTACTATTAGCTTTTTCCAAATATTCCTTAGCTATTACATCTACGACGTGTTTTCTCTCATCGAAAACTTGATTTGGTTGAAAGTGAAATGGTGCCACCAGTGATTCAATCTAGAGGTCTTCAATTTAAATTTGTTTGCTGCTTTAACAAACTTACTTGTCCAATTCGTTGAATAGTAGAAGTAATCTCATCAAAATACATTTCACTTTCAGAACACTTTTGCAGATATTGAAGTAATCGTGCAAATTTTTGATCACGACTCATTGAATCGCATCGTGGACAACAACCACCCATGCATTGTACCGAACAGAATATACACTGGACGCTCATTTTCTTTGAATCGTTTTATATTTATTATTATCTGAAAAATTTCAATATTTCAGTAAACAAGTCCAATTTCTGTGAAAAACTTTGTTAAATGCTGATGCTTCACACAGCAATCTGCCTAGTTAAATAAATAAAGTTAAATATAACAGCAATAATATCGTCAAAAACTTTTAGGAAGGGACTTTCGGGACACACTGTATATGTCAATATTGTGAAAACTCGAAAACTTTCTAAAGGTTTCTTTGAATATACAGTGATACTCCTATCTTGATGGTAGATGTTTTTATTTATAAACATATACTGCAAACTAAAATCGAGCTTATTTTTTACATAATCCCGACGTACAGTACGATCCTTTTTCAGTAAAGATAAATTCGTTAGAGTTAATTTGTACGTATGAATTTCTACTGATGTATTCATTTTTTTTTGTCCGCGACTAGTTCAGCTCCGTTTCAGCAACTAATAAATCACCCAACAATATTACTTAAGAATCAAACAAATTTTCTCCACAAATGTTTTATAGAATAGAATTCTGATTGTTTCTAAAACCATTCTTTCAGCAGGTCAGATATTGAGCTCGTTGCCAACTTATATGTCACTTGCTTCTGAAGTTTTAGATATTATTTTCTACGTAGATATTATTTTTTATCGACAAATCACTACTTTCTTCCGTTTATTCTACTAAAGAACATGAATTTATTACCATTCAACATCCATTTACTGAATAGCTTTATAGTTGAGCGAGCTGAATAAAAAGTCATATTCAACTTTGTGTTTTTACAATACTATCATGCAATGGTCAACGGAATAATAAAAAATGATCGAAGATTTTTTTTTAAATGCTGAGCTTCATTTGATTCGGAGTATTTTAATAGTGTAAATTGAGTCATGTCTTTATCCATTTAATGATAAATTTTGTATAGTTGTGAAAAAGTAAATATCAAACGCGACAGTTTGTTCTGATCGAAAAAGCTACTAATAGCAATAACAATCTATATCTATAAAAACATCTCCAGAGTTTTTATCATACTATGACAAATTTTGTATGTTCCTCGCACAATAAAATCTGAATATTATTATTGGTCTTTGTTGAATAAATATCAATAACTATCATGAGAATAGATTGTTAAAAAAATCAAATTCTGTACTTCATTCATACTATTGAACGAGAGTATTTTATTTGTTAAATAAAGTAGAGTTATTCTTTTCACTTCGAGACAGCAGCTCCCAGGTCGACGGTTACGGATTCCGTATACGATCGTGAACAATCGTACACGATGTCGAACACGACCGTATACATGCCATATACGCTCCGTATACGACCGTATTTCGCCGTAATACATGTGACCGTATTACGATCGTATGTGATCGGGATCGTTTACGGAGAAATACGACGAAATATGGAGATCGTTTACGAGCGTATATACTATCTATACGACCGCATACGGAGCGTATATACTGTGTATACGATCGTATATGACGCCGTTTATCCAAAAGGTATTCATCATACTACTGCGCCTAGTTGTTTTCGTTTTCGTTCATATACATATATATATAATAAATAAAAAAGTTCACCACGTACAAAAAAATATAAAATACATGAAATAAAAACTATTTCAAAAAAAACATGATCAGAAAAATACAGATCATTGAAAAAACAGCAAAAAAACTTTCTTACATGTAAAAAAAAATAATTTTTTTCAGTCAGTTGCCAGTGGTTGAGTCGTTGTATTCGAAATAGCTGCAGTTGTTTGTCTTCGAGTATTCTTTTTTTCTGTTCGACGACGTTCTTCGACTAGGAAATCGCTGAGTTTCGGACCAAGATGATACTTGAAGAAACCATCGTACAAATGTGAAGCCACACGATATTTCGTTTGAACAGCTTCTAAAAACACTAAGATAAAAATGAAACGAAAATAAATTTATTTTTACAAACCGTTCAAAAGACGAAAACGTTCAGAATCAAGAGGTTCTCGAGCCAAATGCCGTCGTTTTGGTGGTAAAATACAGGTTTTAAGTTCATCTTCAGTAAATAAAACACGCATGACTTGACGAGCATAATCTCCAAAATTTCTACCGACTACTTCAACCAAATTATGACCTTTATATTCCTATAAATAAAATATTAAAGATTGATTGCTGAAAGTAGTTTCATAATCACGTACCACTTTATTTGAAAATGTTTCATGAGCGTTTGAATCTCGATAATGATCAAGATTATGTGAACCCTAGAAAGATCAATTTCGAATGATATCAATAATAAAGAGCTACTCACCATTTTTCCAGAAGAAGATGCAATTTGATGCATTGCACGACTCATCTTCACCATAGTTTTGCTCAAATCGGTCATTTTGTTTTCGATCAATCTTAATGAAGTAACTAAAACATTCAAAAGAAATAGAATAATATATTTAGGAATCACGGATGCATTTTATAACCATTAGTAGATAAATGTTGATTTTTATTTGTTGCTTTAAGTTGTGCATCAGCTTCACTTTGTAAACCTTCACCAGCTACATAAAAGAAAACAAAAAATATTTTAATATCTGTGTTTTCTGGAATAGAGAATACATAACTTTTAAAAATAAAAAAATAACAAACTATATATACTTTCATTTAAATACTCTTGTTTTGATCGTTTTGATGATAGAGATTCATTGTTCAATAAATGAGAATCAGAACGTTTTCGTTTTGTAACAAAATCTTGATCGAATATTAAATCATCTTCAGCTTCATCTGTTAATAAAAGAACAATAAAAAACAAAATCAGCTTATCTATTCTCATGTTAAGACATATATAGCTCAGATACTAGAACGAAAATAAATACCATAATATATTCTTACCAAATACATTGACTGGTTCTTCTTCGGGTTCATTATTGTGTTCATAATTATCAATAAGATCATCATCTTGATTATTATGATAATCGTTACCTTCATTTTCGTCTTCATTGCATTCAATTATTTCATCTATAAAATAAAAGAATCAAATATTTGTTGGAAAGAAGAGAAAAATTAGATTTACTATTATCAAATGATTGTGATTTTTGTTGGATTTTGTTCAGTTCTGCCTGACAGCGAGAAAAAAAACCTGCAAAAATCACATATAAGTATTTCTTTCACAATAAATATCGAATGCAAAAATTACCAGCAAAAATAATTTCACCAATAAATTTTTTCTTATTCACGACTAATGTAGCTGTTTCTCCTTGAATATTTTTAACACTAATTCGACCAACAATTGAATAAGACATGGTATTTGGTATATAAATAAGATAATTGCTTGGTAACGGTTGATACGCTACAGAAGGAGAAAAAATTTTTTTAGGATAGTGTGTACGTTTAATTCGATCGGTATTAGATACAGTTGTCATGATAGTGAATATTTAATATCTGAAAGTAGAAGAAGACAAAATAATTAATCGATCTTTGAATCACACATGTAAATTGATAAAATAAAATAAAGAAGAGAATTCATATTATATTTAATCGTGTTCATAATAAATGGACAATGGAGTTACAATAATATGATGGGTTTTTTCAAAAACAATACAGTACTTTTCAATTGACGATATAGGTATGCAATGCACTACTGACGTATGTGAATAAAGTACAAAGAAGAAATAATCAATCGACTTAGATAATAAATCATAGTAGGTAGATGATTTAAAAATATCACTAAATTTTGTTTTAATTCCATAATGTTCAATTAATGCATATTTTCCATTACATGTAGTAAAAAAAAATTTAATTTTTCCAAAGTTAGTATCATTACGGTTTTCACGACATTGGATAAAATAACTGATAGTTGAATTTCGACGTGGATAAATAAGTGAATGAAATACCTTTTTATCGATTATACATCGACGATATATCAGTACACATTGATTAGACTTATTACAACCACAAACAAAAAGATGGTGACGGCTTATATCATGTAATACACTTGGTGTTAACTCTGTTTGATCAAAAGGTCCATTGACACTACGTGAAGTAGATGATTCATTTGTTGACGATACATTTCTTAGAGCAAAATCGATCTAAAAGTAAAAATTTAGATAAAATAAAATAAATTCGATATTTATCTACCTACTTCATAATAATAGGTTATGAGTTCGCCATGACAGCGAGTACCATGAAAGTTTTTGCTTACAGCGCCAATAAAATCTTCTTGTGCAAATGTGCCGAGATAACATAAACTTCCATGATAATTAAACAATTGATCAAAGTGCAAATGAAGATGAAGAACAAAATCTTGCAATTTACTGAAAAAAACTTCATGATCTTCATAATATTTCACAAAAAGTTCTCTTGCTATTGCACCATTATTCACATCAAATTGTTTTTCTCCATGAATAATCTATAAGAAACAAAAATCATTGTGCCTTAGAGATCTTTCGACTAACTCTAATAAAACAGACGAAAAGTGCAATGTGAGCCAATCGTTCTTTAGAGATGAAGTTTGAAAGATGTGGAAGAAGCCCATACAAGAGCAAATTCTTTAATTCTGTGCCTCTAAAATAAAATAAAAATTATCGTTTTACTATTGATCTTTTAAAGTAGACAAATTATAAATTTATATAAATACACAACAGACATATGCGGATATTTTATAAACTACAGGCATAAAGGCTTACTCATGCATACAATTTTTCAAGTCATGCATATCTGTTAAATGGTATTTTATTGAATTTGCACATTCCTGTTTTACTAGGACTCATTTCCCTTTGAATAAATTATTTCTATCAAAATTTCTCTTATTTACTGGAGCATTCAAAAAAAACAAGAGCCTATTCTATCAGAAATGTTGATCAAGAAAAATCAAGCTTTTTCGACAAACTCTGTTGTTAATTATATACTCATATTTTTTGATTCCATAAGAAAATCATTATCTTACTTAATAAATGAAAAATCACTGACAGGACGCAGTTTTCTGTTGAAAAAATGTGGGAATTTTTGTGCCCGTAAACCAGCATCAAATTCAATTCGTTGAGATGGTGATAAACTTGAATAAATTTGTTTAACAATTCCTCTTGTGTGCCTCAAAAGGCTAACATAAAGATAATCAGCTATAATCGAATAAGGTAAAGGTATATCGATTAGATCATGAAGAATCGATCGACCTAAATGACCAAACACCTTGCTTGAAGTTTCAGCTGCTTCTATTGATTCTGATTCATAACGTGTAATATCTCGAAGATTAATACCATCCTCATAATAATATTGTCGCTTTCCAGCACGACCACCAACATGAACACCTTTAATATAGCAATAAAAACAACAATAGTACCCATTGTGACCGTTAAATTCCAACACCAGCTTGAGTGCTGGACAATCTCCAACAATCGAATAAAAGAAAACTTTACATTTAAGTCCACCTGTAATAATTACTCTTAAAAATAAAGAAAAAAATAAATCTAGGTTGTCTCATGCATGCTAACGGCTTGTAACCAAATTCTGCGATACTGGATTATTTCATCAAAAAATTCTCAACAGTATGCTAGAGTATTTTAATTATATCGAACGATTTTTTTTAATGAAAACTTTTATACTAAGAATAGTTCAAATCAGTGATTAGCTTTTCAAGATTTTTTTCTATCGTTTTCTGAAAATCAAATTAGAAGTCATACTACGTTAATTTTCAAGATTCTAGTTCATAGATAGAAATAGCCTTTAGCTGTTTTTTGGCATACAAACTGAACATTTTATGTTTTTCTACTATTTATATTTTGTAACATCTTCCTTTTTACACATCTTTTACAGTGCACAGTAAATTTGAAAGGTCTTACCTTCTTTCTTAAGTTCGTTAAGTTGGCAAAAGCAAGAATTTAACCATGATTTTGGTTCTGGTTCATTAACACCTACATAAATCGATAATAAAATCATGTTACACCTTTTATACCGTAAATGAGGTGGTAACTCGATGATTACACCACTCAATAACCATAAAGTTAATTTCTTCGATTTACAAATGGAGATACCATCAATGTGTAAAAGAATACTAACAAAAACTTCATTTTTAATGCTTTTTATCATTTTACAGTATAAAAAATTGAATGGAATATCATTATGGTGGTTAAGTGGAGTTGATTCGATTCGTTTTTTGTATTCTATGATGGCTGCCCATAAACGACTCAATAATACTGATACTGTTTAGTGGAAAAAATCAGGCTGTTTAGCAAGGTTTTTTTTTTTGTGGCCTCAATTTTTTTTTTGACCCGAGTGTTTTTTTGACCCCAACGGTTCTTTGACCTCCATGTTTCTTTGACCCCAATGTTTCTTTGACCCCGACAAACAACCGCATTCCACTTTTTTTCGTAAGACCCTCCCTTCAGTCGAGGGAATAAATAACCTAAAAAATAAAAAATATAATTGTACTTGTGCAACATATTCATCTAGTGAACCACAAACATGTGCAAGTGAAAGAAGATTAAGTGGTAAAATAAATATAACATTTAATGTCGGTATTAATAATAATTGTATAATCATTTTTCTTTGTTTACGCCATTGAATCTGCTGATTAAGACGTTGTTTTTGTCGAATGACACGAATTAAAAGAGCTATACTAACAAAAGCAACTAAAATTCCAGGTAAAATAGTATTTCCAAAAAAATCTGATACACCAATTATTGAATCATCTTGATAACATGGATATGCATTACATACTGGTAAATCATAATCATAAGTATTTTCACATGGAAATATAAAAATAACATAAATATAAAAACTAAATATATAAATAAGTATAAAACTTAAAGGTAAATAATGAGCAAATATTTTTCCTTATTTCGTTGTCATCCATCGATCATTAAATATTAAAAAATGTCTTTCTATAGCTGATCATGCCATTAATATTTGTTCACCATTATATAATCCAAATGCAATAAACCACCAAATTAAACATATAGCTGATATTGAAGGTGTTACAATACCAGAATTAATTATAAATGCTAAATAAAAAGGTACATCAATTAATTGAGTACCTAAACCAAATATAATTAAAAGTATAATAACATGATTATTTAATGCATATCGAGCTTCTCGTTGATTTATTAAATAAAAAACTACAAATAATTGATGGAATATCAGTTAATATAAGAAACCAAAAACGAATCGAACGTGATAATGATATTTTAAATGTATCAATTGATTCAACTGAATTATTTGACATTCTAAAAATAAAATAAATTAAAAACAAAAATTTTTTTGTAACCATGAAATTATTTTTTATTTTAAGTATCTAAAGAATATATGAGAAAAATGAATCAATACCTTTTAAATTGGTACAACTTACAGATAAATTCTATTCATTTTCGAAGTATTAAACGAGAAAAGAAAATATGCAATTCTTTTATTATTAATGTCTTGATATTAGAGCCCGTCGGGTCGGACCTCAGGTCCTAAAATTACGGATCCGACGGGCTCTACTTGCTATACATGAATATTGAAGTGGATTCTTATATTAAATAATATGTCAATTACAAAAAGAGAAAGAATATATTTATATATCATTTAGAAAATAAATTTGAATACACGGATTGAGTTCGTTTATTATGTTCGTACAAAATCGGAGAATATGCAGATGGTTGAAAATAGAAAGTTATTTCTATACATATAGGAATACTGAAAAATTCAGTTAAGAGATGTCCATCGCGCCATTGCCGCGATGGCGGTAGGTTTTTTATGAAAGAAATTTCAAAAATTCAGGAATTTATACATAATCTTAATGTTGATGTGTGCTGCACGATAAAGCTTGATGAATCTGATCGATTTTCATGATCAACTCTAGTCTAAGCCGATCACAGCCTTGAAAATCCGAAGGTTTTCAAAAATACCATCGCGGCAGCGGTCAACTTTATTATGGCACGTCGCGGCTAGGGGTCGGACAGTTCAGTTCAGTTCTTTGGAACTGGACCAAAATTTCCGACCCCTAGTTGCGGTAGCGTTTTTCTAACAATGGTCGCGATGCGGCAGCGGCAGATTCTCAACCGTGATGAACATCTCTGCTTCACATTCGATGCTATTATTCCTTTAATAAAATAGAAGAAGCATGTCTTATCTATGATCAAGTGGGTTACTCTGTTCTTTTTTTAAGACGTTTAAAACTAGTTTTGAAACAAAAATTTTTCTCTAGGAAAAAATTTCGACAATTGACCTCTTCTCAACCGCAGTGATCAAAAATGTGTATTTAAGTATCTTATTACATATTGTAAAACACGGACTGAGAGTTCATTGGTAAAATATGGATGGAAAAATCAACTACAAACGTTTGAAGTTTACTTTTCCTGACCTATTTAGATCTATTCGGTTATAGACTTTTGCCTAATTCTCAAATTTGTTTTAGAAGATTGTTTCCGGTACAAAATTTTCCATAGATGTCATAACACCATTACACCGGGTATCCTCAGCCAGATGTCAGAATACCCAAACATATAGTCAACGAAAGTAAATTGACATTCATTCCACACATTACACCGAGGAGTAATGACTTCATTACCCTACAAAAAAACATATCCATCATAGAACTTGAAGAATACGTGTGGATGAGGTGTAATCACCTCGTTATCCAAATATCTGCCGAAAAATTCTTCTTATTCTGCAACTGACTTCAACTAAAAAAACCGACTGCTATGGAGATTCGCAGGCAAAGCAGCTAGTGAGGGTGTTCGCAAAGCGTGAGCAATAGACGAAGCACATATTGAGGGTGCTCGGAAAGTGAGATTAGTCGGCAAAGCAGTCAGTGTGGATGTTCGGATTGTGTCACAGACCCATCCAAAACGTGGACGGGTGTTCAAGATCTCAAATAAACGACCAGCCTGCTCGAAAACGAAATACATTTTATATCAATTACTAAAGTTGACATCTTAGAAATGAACTACTATATTACGCTCAACTATCAAAAACATAAATCGGAATAATCCTATCTATAATTTTTTCAAAAATATACGCCTATTCCTTAAACCCTCAAAAAATTAGTAGATCAATCTACGAGGCATTGCTGTTACCTAAAGAGTAATACACAAAATACATTCACATTACTCAGCTTTGAGGATATACTACATTTTCGGATATCGAGCTCGTTACACCAAATCAACTCATATTCCTCAACTTTTAGGATACAGTTCATCTTAGGATAACGAGGTGGTCACACCAGTAGTGGACCGTGGGAAGTAGTGCGTTTGTGGGAGAATACCGGGTGTAATCGAATTATGACATCACTCAAATTTTCTGTTTTGAAATTACACTTGATTTTGAATAAGACTGCATATCACAGAATACGAGTCGATACTACAAAGACTGCGCTTAACTGGAGAACTAATACACGTACAACTTAAATATAATTAGAAGTTAAGATCACAGAGCAGAGATGTTCACCACGACTGAAAATATGCTGCTGTCACGATAATATTTTTAAAAATCTTTGAATTGTTCAAGAGTGTGACCAGTTTAAACTAGAGATGATCGTGACGATCGATCAGATTCATTAAGTCTTATCGTGTAGCACACATTAACATAGAGATTATGTGGACATTTCTTTCATAGAAAAGCTACCGGCACTGTGGTAGCGCCGCGATGGACATATCTGTCACATAGATACTGAAGTTATTTCCATCATCATCAATAGTATATACTATACGTAGAATAATTGATTCAATTCACATTTGTTTTTAAAAATGCTGTTGTTTGCGTAGTTCCTTGTTCATCTTGACACATTTAATTTGTGTACCTGTGGCCGAACTATGATAACCGTATTGTATTACCGAATAACCATGATGGATATAAAATGTTTCAGCATTGAGAGATGCATCTAATTTGATTACATTTGTGCCTCGTTCAAAAGCCAATTGTTCGAGATGCTGCAACATTTTTCTTCCAACACCTTGATGACCATACATTGGATCAACAAAAAGTAGGTTAAGTTCATTTTTCGAAGGTATGATTAATCCAAATCCTATTATTATTTTGCTGTCTAGTTCAGCAACAACGATCACTTCACTATTGTTCTCAATTATACTACGAAATAGGTTCAGACGAAACTCACTAGTTGGTGATGATGTCCAATTTTGTAAAATATCCTCTGTGTAGAAGTTTCCAGGTCCTTCTGCATGAACAGCATTGTAATGAACACGAGTAATTGATTCGACATCATAAACAGTAGCCAACCGAATATTTATTGTCAAATTTGAAGTCATACGTGTTCTATTCACTTGCAATAAAATGTTGACTTAAATATAATAGTTTATGATGATAAGAACAAAATAACCATAACCTTGCTGTATGTGTATTTATTAAAGTTAACACAATAGATATCAAAGGTTTATCATGTGTCATATGTGAAGATGAAAATGTGCATCTAAAGTAACATAAATAATATAAGGTATCAACTCATTATTTCTTTTATTCTTTTACTGTAGTACACTATACAAATGTTTTCTTTTAATTCAGAACTGAGTTTCGAGTCAATTGATTTTTTAACTCATACTTGACGGAGGACCTCAGATTAATTTTTTGATGAAAATAAAAGTTATTTGTGCCTTCGTTGTCTGTGCAATGTTCCGATATCTCAGTCAATCTTTATTATATTTCAATTATTCAAATTTCGCAGGCCTATTTTCAGATTTGATCTCTTTGTCTAATGTTAGAAAGTCAAGAATTCCATTTGACTATATTATCATATTGATGAAAAATTAGAACATGATATTATTTTTAATTAAAATTCTAGTGTACTCATGATAGTAATGTGCATAGACAGGAGAATCGTATAACTCTTATTTGTTTCTATTAAAGAAATAGTTTTTTGACATCTTTGTCTTTTATGAACAAAATATACTATTTCATAAATTATAGTTCTTTTTCACTGTCACAAATATAATTCCATAAAGATTCTCTTAATAAATACTTAGGTCGTACAAAAAGTTCCCAGATTGCTATTGGCAATTTTATAAACCAATTAATATCGAAGAGTGTTGTTCATGGATAAATAGTGGAATGTCTTATCTATAATAGTATATATAGTAAATCTCTTTAAGACTTAGTTACAGTTTTGTTTTCGATAAACTTTAATTCGAACTTAAAAAAAAATTTCAAAAATGGATAATGAATACAATCGATATTATATTAAAATTCGAACTATTTTGGAGTTAAATCCAAAGACAATTCACGAAGAACTTGCAACAGCTTTGGGACCCAAGGCTCCATCATATCCAACAGTTGCAGAGTGGGCAAAGCGTTTCCATGAGGGAAGAGAAGATGTCAATGATGATCTTCGATCTGGTCGTCCAGTTTCCGTGCTTACAGATGAAAATATTGAATTAGTACGACAGGTTATCAACAATGATCCACATTCAACTTATGATGAAATTATAGCTGAGACATCTCTCTCTCGTGGTACAATAGAACAAATTATGCACAATTATCTCAAGATGAGAAAAATTACATCTCGGTGGATACCCCATCAACTGAATGATGAACAAAAGCAAGAACGAGTCCGACTTTGTCGTGAAAATTTAGCAAAATTTCGTAATGGTTCATGGCGATTATGTGATATTATTACAGGTGATGAGACGTGGATTTACCATAGGCAGATTCATCACAAGTCAACAAACAAAACCTGGATTGGCGAAGGTAAATCACCACGTACTATCGTTCGTCGAAGCAAATTTGAACTAAAAAATTTATTTTCTATATTCTTTAAATCAAATAGTCCTGTTCTTATCCATGCTGTTAATAATGACGAGACTATAGATCACGACTATTATATAGAAAATTGTCTCAAGCCTGTTGTCAAAGAAATACGGGAACAAAGAAAGTCAAATGGTACTAAAAGTATAAAATTGCTTCAAGACAATGCTTCACCCCATCGTCATTCAGATGTTATTAATTATTTAACAGAAGAAGGTATCAGTATAATGCCACATCCACCATATTCACCTGACCTTGCACCGTGTGATTATTGGCTAAATGATTACCTCAAACAGAATTTAGCTGATCAACCAGATGAAAAATCATTGGCTCGTGCGGTTTCCAAGCTAATAAAAAATATTCCAAAAGAAGAATTTAAAAAAACTTTTGACAAACTATTAGAGAGGATGAAACTTTGTATAAATAATCGTGGTGACTACTTTGAACATTTAATAAAATAAAACTCGAACTTTCTCTTTGTCTTTATGTTTTTGTTTAATAATATGGGAACTTTTTGTACGACATAAGTAAAGCATTTTGTTTAAATTCTGCCGGTGTCTATAGAAATCTACCAAAATCTTGTTTGCCTTTTGTGTATTCTAAGGAGAAATTTCTATTTGTAGGATTAATGTATCAGCGTGGAAGTCTGCGGGGTGCACGGTTACAGTTGATTTATAATGTATTATGGGCAAGTCTACAAAATTCTGAATACTGCTTGGTAAGAATTCTGCAGCCCCTCGAATTTATTTTTTGGAATTTTTTAATAAATCCATATTTTTTTTTCAATAAATTCCGCACTATCTTGAGGATGAGGGTGCACAAAAATCTCGATCCAGGTAATAAATCCGAATAAATCCTGCAGAAGAAATAAATCCCTAAAATAAATCCTGGTATGCTCTCCTGAAAAAGAAAACTCCATGACACATATATAATAGAAAGGGAAAGTACCTACACTTGAAGAATGAAAAGGAGAATACCGAACGAAAAAGAATATTACGTATAACACCAAAGAGATAATATCTCTTATGAGTACATTCAAATAAGGTGTATGAAATGGTTATCATATATCCCGACTTTCAGTACACTACTCACCAGGTTATCAATTATATATCTTGATGTTCGATATATACACAGAAGTGAAAAGTAAAAACGTAATTGATTTTACTGGGTAATCTGAATATCCAAACTTTATCCTATTTATTTTACTAACTAATTCTTTTTTCCAAGCTATGTATATGTAAAAAAATACGACCAAGGGTTCTAATCAAAATTATTGATTTTTTTCTTTTGACTAGTGCCCCGGTAGAAAGTACCGGTGCCCAGGGATCCAGAGTGATGTCTTCAAGGGAAAGCAAAGTAGCTAGAAATTACCAATGATAGGGAATTTTAAAGACACTCATTTGTTGCATACTTTCTAACGACCGTAGGTACTAGAAATAAGACTTAATAAAGCTAAAGTCAATCAGTATAAGATTTTTGACTGCCCTATGTAGCAGGCGCGGCTCAGTTTTGATATGGAATAAAATCGGGAAAGAAGAAAAATCTTGACTTATAATGAATGTTCATTTTATCTTAGTGTATGTACTTTTCATTTGTCTGAATTACATTAGTGGCGTGGTCGTCCAAATGAGAGCGTAAATCTCAATGCTTTCTTGTAAAATGTCTGATAGGCGTTTTGGTATTCTTCCCAGCATTCATAGTTGTGAATAGAATTAGAGTCAGGATCATCGTCAATGATACGAATAACAGCTTCGACGATGGTCTTCATTGATGTTGTTGGAGTCCACGCACGAGACACCCTAGTATACCAGCAATTACAGAGGTGTTTGCTCCATTCATCAATACTCGGATGATAGAGCGGATCAAGCAAAATCACTTGAGGCTGCTTGAACGGGAATTCAGGTGGCAGTCTGATTTCGATAAGAAACGAAGCATGACAGTATGGTTCACTCTGTGGTAAAATTCGGCCTAGAATAAAAGTAACATATTCGGTATCAACGCTCGGAATCAAGGATGTGCCATTGAAGCGAGGCGGCAATTTACTGCTGCTCCAGAATCCAGTCGGTTCGACATCCAATATGAATTTGTTTTCGAGTTCCAATTCTCCAAGTTGCTGAAGTCCCCTATATAAATGCTTGCCGTTGAGCAGGATAAATGCTAAAAAATTTGTTTATATCTAGTTTATGTCAGAATCGAAATTAGCGTTTCTTACTGCATCTGATTTTGCAAAGTCTTTTAGTTATTTTCAAAATGATATAGAGATTCAACAGATTTGTAAGACGTTTTATCCCAAAAATCGTGGGTGATAATTCATCAACATGGAAGGAATAGAAAAGAACTGTATAACCAATGTATTTCACATATTCCTGCTTCAATATCACTTGCTGATTATAAATATAAAGCTGAAAGTTAGCGCATCAACTCGAAATTCGATACCAATGGAGACTTGTGAATAGGCATGCACCGAAACGTTCGGATTCGTGCTCGGGACCTATTCACGTCAAGGTTCAAGTTTTCGGTGCTCGTCTGGTTTCTTCAAATGTCTCTAATTCTTCGTTTTTTGGACCATTCATTTCACTGTATGCAGATCTACGATAACCAGCCGTGAATTCCTCTTTTTTGATTTATTTCTATGTCCTTTTATCATTTGACTGAAAACAACCGAATTCGAACCCTCACACCCTGTAATATGAATATCCAATCTGTCCATGTATGTGGGCGATTTTATCATAACCATATCTTAGGATAAGAATAACCAAAAGATCTAAAACTTTCACAATAAACTATTCTCAATGAGACATGTCTGTATGCAAAGTTTCAAGTGAAAATTCGAAACTCAATTTTTCTGATGTTCCTGAGGTGGACTATGACTTTGTGCTTAAAAATATCGTAGAAATGCAATATCTCGGCATCAATAACCTAGCAGCACGAGCTTTCTTCAGAATATTCATAGATCATTAGGACATGTATAATGCTCACACTCTTAACTGAAAAGTGATGTGACACTTGGGAATGTTCCCTTGTAAATTTTTCTTCACTGCTAAAAAAGGCTTTAAAGATGTTTTTTCGAGCATAGTCATTGGATTTGGTGGGTATGGTTGGCTTCCTTTGTGTTTCCTGATGGATATGGAGGCTAAAATCATTGACCTTGGTATACTTATAATGGCACAGCATGCATTTCTCATGGTCTTTTACTTATTCCAGACCGAATCTACTTCGAATTTTAGATCACAGAAAGAGATGTACATTCTTAGGAATGCGTTTATTCAATCTGTGCAGAAAGTTCCAGAACTACTAGAGAATGTCCTAGTAAAGTAGACTCTACCTTTTGGTGGACGAATCGGCGCACTTCCAAAACTTGTGAATCGACGTAGATTAGGACATACAGAGTGAACTTGTTTATAGTCATGTGCCGTTTCCATATCCAAGTGAAGAATGCGAAGCACAGGCGATCTCGACCATGTCTTGCTTGCGACTAAAGTTCCTATGCCAACAGCTGTGCATATCCGAAGTCGAGAAAAACCATTGGATAATATCACTTCAAATAAATGCTGCATTGTATCCGTAGCATGTTTTGCATGCGTGGTACTTCCTATGCGCGTCCTACTAGAAAGCCCTAAATAAAAGAAAAATCCAGAAACTGAGGTTTCAAATGAAAGATTTTTGATGCATTATTGAATTGAAACTCATTCCATCATCTCGCTTATCTCAGATCAAGATCATTCTCCATGTTAAAAATCTAGATTTTCGTCAAAAAAATCGATTTCAAGATTTTTAAATAGTTGTATAGCCCCGATGATTTTTCATAGTTTTATACAAGATTTACTGACGATGCTACCATAAAAAATAATGATATTTCTAAAAACATTTTGCGTTTTTCTCAAAATCAGTTTTTGGATCTTTTTCCACTTGTGCATCTCAGTTTTCTCAGCTATTTTGGATGCTGGAAAGTTGAGAAAGGTCTTGCATTGAAGCAAAAATGACGCTCTACAACCTAACAGAGCCAAATTCTTAGAGTTTTGACATAGTTTTTGAGAAAAATACACATTTTTTTACGGGTGTACCCCCAATTTTTTGAAGTTTTGAATAAAAATTTCTACTAAAGACTAATTAAGAACAATTTAAAAAATTGGACTCTGTTAAGTTGAAACAGTAGTTGTTGACTACATTTTGACATCAACGGTAAATCTACATCATTAAATTTGGAGGAAAAATCTGAGTCAGTCAAGGATCTATTTTTCTAATAAGCTTACCAGACCTAAGCACACATTTTCTGAAAATTTTACTAAGATCGATTGCTAGGAAAAGAAAATAGATTTTTGACATAGGAAGGGGCCTTAAACACACAATATCAACTGGTGTTATATTAAGCTCCTCGATTGTCAACTTGTTCGTCAATTGACTTCATCAGTTACAATCGTACCACACAAATATCTAATATCACGCATAGTTAAGAAAATACAAAACACATTTACTGAACAAAAATAGAAATATTGCGAAACTTGATTGTTGTGAAGTTCTTTTTTAATCTATCATCTTCTATCATGGATCCGAACAAAGCAAAACAGGCCAATCTGTATCGAAAGATTTTTCTAACTAATATGTTAAATCTGTTCACAATTTAGAATTTGATTGACATTATTTTACAAACATACGCACCTCGTGCTATTACATGCTTCTCTGCAACTGGAGAATACCCTTTCGAAAAGGACAAAATAAAACACTACCGATCTCTTGGCTACGTCTGATTGATAGTAAAAAGCTCGATTCCTTTAATTTCTGAACTTCTAACAACAAAAATTGTTTTCTCTGTAGAATCTCATAAAAAATCTCTTGAACAATCTATTTCCTTTACTTTAAAAATCTTTTACGAATAACTTACATTGATCACAGACAAATATATGAAGAATTTCAAGCATAGGAAAATATTGTGGACGAATCCCGTCAACTTGTGCAGATGTAGCATATTTCAATGTGAGTGAACGTAAATTGACCAACAATGTGAAATCAACTGTTTTGCAGCTTGTGATAACTAGACGATGGATTTGAGTAGTAAACATTTGTAAGAGATTGATAGCAGTGACGTCATCATACTGTACCACGTGACTTATACCGATCGCCGAGTTAATAATTGAGTTAAGGTAGGAGTTGAGTCCCGAGAAAGCTTTAACGATTTCTTGAAGTGAAAAAAAATCGAAGATTCGTAAAATGATTTCAATCGGCAAGTGTTCGAGTAAAGTTGGAAGTGTACTATCGCTGCTCATCATCGTAATTGTAATGCAGAGAACGCAAATTCAAGAAATATATGAGTGAATTCCAACTTTTTTTATACAATTGCGTTTTTTAAATATTTTTTTGTTTTTTTCCTTTCTATCTGTTCGAACACTTCAGAAAATGTCAACTCTCTAGCACTCCATTTCGACGATATATATACATTGAAAAGAAAAAAAACATTTCTCTCGATGGCTCATTGCGAAAAGAATAGATTATTTTAAGAAAGAAAGGAAAGAAAAAGAAACGTAAGCAGGCCATTTTGTACGGCACGTAACGGTCTACTTAAATATATGATTCACTTATACATTTCTTTTCTTCTTTCTATTCGTCCATGTCTGAAACTCTTTTACACACAGGTTTTGTAGCGACAAGAGTAATGTAGCTGAAGATCCAGGAGTTACTGAAAAAGAAAGAGCTTTCTTCATGTAACAAAAACATCAAAAAAAGTTTGAACGTTTTCCATTTTATTTTTAAGAAAATATTGGTCCAACCTTTTTAAAATTAGCGTTTTCACTCACTTTGTAGGGGAACATTTTGGATTTTGTTTTATGTATAATTCATGAAAGACTCGTCTGCTCTCGCTGAAATTTTTACTCGAGAAAGAGCAAAAGAAGTTGTATAAAAGATGAAAATTTTAGCTATTCATCAGAGTTTCTTCCGGTAGAATTTTACATTATATGGCAAAATGTAGAGGAACATTTTTTTGGTGAATTTCTCGAGCGAAGTACGCATTTATTATAATTCATTCGGCTCATTTTGACATGTGAAGTGATTTTAGCGATAACACTGACATGTAGAACAAATTTAGGTACTAAGAAAAATGGTAAGAAGTACAACGTGATAGTCATATCTAATTTAATAGGATTCTTTCTGATCTTTCTCACCTAATACCTAGTTCTATGTTTTTCTAAACTATTTAAAACTAATGAACTCTTTTGTAATGACGAATCGAAACACATTCGAATATAGAGAAATACTGGCCATTATATCTTGAGGATGAGGGCGGAACAGACACGTGATGATCATTAGCTAATTCGTTTATAATGTGTGTTCGTACACTAGTTGACAGAATCATCGATAGGATACTTGATAACTTAATATATAATAGGCATATATAAGGCAGAGAAGCGATGCTAGGGAAAGAATAAAGCGCTTCCATAATCGCCATAATGGCAGCCAAATCTAAAGTTTGCTGTATTCTTTCTCAAGGTTGTTGCAAAAATGAATTTCTCGGATGTATTTCGTCTTTCTCCTGCTATATATTCCTCTTTCTTAGAACGAAAGACGATATAATCGATTATTACATAAAAGATATGCGATAACATAGTATAAGGCCAAAATGAATAGCATTCACTTCGGATGGAAACCATAGAGTGTTAGTCACGCACACTATTTTTTTCTCTATATCCATTAGCTTTTCCAGACGATATATTCTCATATTTAACAGATGAAAAGGTATCTTAACAAATGATAACTGTGACAGTTTTGCTTGGTTTTAATAAATATTTAATTCTTTGGTAAGGTGAAAACACACAGACGTCATATTAATATTACTATTTGATACCAATTAGCATGCAACAATGATGGTGACTGTATTAACAGAATACACAAGTATGTATGTAGCTTATGGCTACCGATTTCTATCATTTAGGATCAAACTGTTTTAGTCTAAACTTCATCTAGTTTTGAAACATTTTTCGCAATAGCTGCCCAGGAGATTCAGTCCGGTCGGATCTGGTTGGAATTTATCCTGTTTCCGATACATTCCGACAAAATCCGGGTCAGAATCCGACTGATGGGAAAAGCAGGCATCAAAAGCTCTCATATGCAATCGGACTGAAATGAATTCAATGAACACTAGGCAAAATCGAGAAAAGATACCCATTTCGCTTATTATTTAACCATTGTGGCGCAGTTGCGCGCAGTGCCTTTTTTGCGTCACAAATCGATCGCAATAGAATACATAGATACGGCTGTGTGGATAACACTTTAGAGTATGAAGTGAAAAGACGTAGATGATTTATAGCTTCTTATTTGTACACCGACATTTGAAAAAGTATGTTTAACTGTAAATAAATAAGAACAATATCTTTTTTTCTTTCTCAAATTTTGATCAAATGTTTTTCTTTTCTTTTCATTTCTTTTCTTTTCTTAGTTAACTATGCCTTCAATGTCTCCACGTGTCATGATGTGACTGTCATACCTTTCATCAGAACACAATGTAAGAAAAAAAAACCGTAGAAAACATCAGCAGATTGAATTACCAACAAAAGGTTACAGTATAAAAAGCTGCACTTTTTTGACGCTATCTTCATTCAGTTGCTTATTTTGTTTCGTATTGAATCCATTCACCCGCTCGCCACATACTGGAAGATGAAAATCTTTATAATATCACTGGACGAGATCACCCTGTTCTTCGAAGTGGAACCTACTGACTCGATCCAAAAGTTGCAACTTCAAATCGAGAACAAGGCACGCATTCCATATAATAAGCAAAAGCTTATGTGGAGAGGTGCCCAACTCAATTCTGACTATACATTTAAACATTATAACATCAAAAACGAAAGTAAAATTGGAATCATACATCGATTTCGTAAGTGCGACGCCTCTCATTTAATAGGTACGTACAATTATCGGAACCAAAATGAACTTTTTTCGAGTTATCATTGTTTTTCGATAATTCCACTGCTTATAAGAAATTACCATAAAACAATCAATAGAACTCATCTTCGTTTGACACACTAAAAAAAAGGCCTCCTCGGAAACCTATTGAGAGTTTGCCGTCTTGTCACTATATGATAAACCCTTTATAGATTTCCAGTACAAGGCTTTCGAGCGCTCAGAAATCCGTCAGTACCAACCGAAAGCAACTAAAACAGCTAAAGACCCCAGAAAACCGAGTACGGTCCCCGATGCTCTGACTCCCTGTGCAGATTTAAAAAATTATCCATCAATACACTCGATATATGCTACCGAGTATGTCACACGCCTTTTTAATATTACGTGACATCAGCTACTGTTCTGATACCAGTCACAATTCTCAAAGGACTGAAGTCTCAAGTGTCATCATAGTGCTAAAATCCTCGAATCAGAGAAAATCATCAAATTTTGAAGTATAGAAAGCATTCAAAGTCCTCACGTCCTCCAGCCTCCAGCAAATAGTGCTGTGGTGGACCGGAGTTGTGACTTCATAAATTTTTATAGTTAGGAAAGTGCACGTTATAATCAGTATACTTTCTAAGACCTGAAAGTTTTTGAAGTTGAAATCTTCAAAGGCAGTCATATCTCCCACTCTTAAAGTCTTTGTACTTCACTGAGGTTATCAAGAGTTTTGATGTTTTCAAGGGAAAGTTTTGGAAATAGTTATGTAGTTAAGTACTTAAGTCTTATGAAATGAGATTATTTAGACGAGTCGAAAGTCTTTACATTGTAAAGTCACGGCGTCGAACCTACTTTGTTGGTATTAGTTGTACTAATGAACTCTCTGACGCTGTTAAATTCCAAGTATAGTTTGGTTTAGATGTCTGTTTGCGGGTTATGCATTGTGCGACATCTATATATCAGAAATGGACTTTTCTTCCTGGTTTTTGAAAATAGTAAGTAAACATATGGAGATAAGAAAGAAACACAAAGAAACTGTAGTCATATACTGATATATTATTGCTGGTATGAATACAACTCAACAGGTTTTTTTATTGCATAATAACTATATTTCTTTCACATTCTCATAGAAACGGAGATTTTTTCGTCAGTACTTTAATTTGTCGACTTCTATTCTTCTGTATAAATTGGTTGAGACAATTTTCAAATGTCAGAAAGTTTAACTGGACTTTTGTTACAATCGGTTCTCAACGATAATAATGCTTGGACATTGAACGAGACATGAATGAAAAATAAAAAGTAGAGCATTCTGTAAATGACCTCCTGATCTACCACAGCTCTTAGATTCTTGCAGTTAAATTTGTCATAGTTGAACCAAGTTCTTAGGCAATGAAACGTGCGAAAGCGAATCAAAATTCTCTTGGAAGCAAAGCACGTTTTTATTGACTTTTTAGAATTCAGATGCTTTTACAACGCAATTTCGCAGAAGTTGAATAAGATTTTATGGCGTGCATCTTCAACGAATCTTAATTCTGAAAAATACACGATAGGACTGTGAGACTTAAAAAGAAAATGGGTTTTTAATAATACTTGATAGATTTCCGAGACTTTTCCGGCAAAACTCAAACATTTTCTGAGAACTCTGGAATGCTTTGTAGAAGGTAAAATACTGGCCATTGGATCAATCATGAAAGTATATCTGAATGGTATCACATGGTCAAATATAGATCTGTAACTAAGATGTTGGTATGATCGAAAATCGTAGTTTCTTGAGGGAGCCAATTTGACCTCTTAACAATTCTCCCTCCTTTGTTAGAAGTGGATGTTGACCACACAGGAATAAGTAAAGAGTTTAAGAAGAAAAGGATGACTATAGCTAGGAAAATCAGTAGCAATTATCAAGAATAGAAAAATTAATTTTAGACTCCGTCTCTTTTTTTCTCTCTCTTTTCTTTTGAATCCACTTCTCCTCGTTTTCCTACAAACGATACTCGATGATGTTTTAGTTTTTTGCAAAAAAAGACGGTAATAGGTGCTAAAAAGAAAGCTTTTGAAAATAAAAAGTAGAATTGGATGTCCGTATTTACGCATCGTGAGTTCTCAATAATTGTTACTTTTTCTTAGCCTTGTGAATTACGAGATTTCTCATAATTCGTTATGTCAGTTGTATTCAGTTTTGAATGGTCTTGACTGATGCAAATAGTTGCAAGCTAGCTACATTTTTAACAGAAAAAATTGTCATCGTTTATATTATGCTCTAGAAAATGGTGTATGCACATGGAAATCCTTCAACGTTGAACGTGTTAGCAAAGTATCCTCATTACGGCATACTCTCGAAGCTTGTTGGCTCGATAGTTTCCTTTGTAAAAATGATCAACATCAACAGATAAAAGATCATTTTCAAAACATATCAAAGCTTATTTCAAAATGGCATTTTTTCAATGTAGGAGAGCAATTGCAAGATTACCTTCGAAACAATCCCAATGTAAAACTTATTACAATTATGTCTGATCGATTCGCTCGTACGCTGCTTGCACTCATATCTGAAAAGGAAGCTTTGCACAGTGTCTACGTTTGTACCATTGATATCGATCCAAATAAGGAGGCATTCAGAGAAGATCCCAAACTTAAAGGAATATTTAAAACAGAAGATGCTTTGTATAATAAGTTACGCGATGACTTGTTCCACCTATTTTGGAACGAAGGAGCACGTTTATCTGCGTCCAATCACGATAATGAAGCTCGTGTGTACTTTGATGAAGTCAAACGTTTATTATTCTCAGATTGAAAAGAGATATATCAAGGACAACAAATAATAATGGACAAAATATTTTTAATATTGTTTTTTTATAAACAATACATAAACGTATGATTTTCCTACACTTTAAGGGTGTAGGTGAGGGAGAGGTAAGCATAACTACGACGTGTTTCGACCTTACTAAAGGGTCTCATCAGGTAGTTTCGAGTTTTGTTATTATCGAGAGGATTGTATTTTACAGTATCAGATAAAAGTAGTAGCATGTTAAATGGTTAATATTAGTTTTAAATATGGATGTTGCTTTGCATTTTTTAGAGGGAGTTGTGATGTTGGTACGTCTGTCTGTGTATACTTCATGTCGGTTTCAACTGTTTTGTATTTTATGTGAGATTTTCATGATTGATTTGTTTGTCCACAGCGAAACTAGAGGAGTTGATTGGCTTTGTTGTTTTGTTCCCGGACAATATTTAGTTTGCTTAAAGGTCACAGAGACAAATGGTTATCTTAGTTCTTTTATTAATGCCACTCCTCCCCTCAAAAATCGATCTCAGCGCAGGTACGTTCAAATGGGCCGAAATTTCGAGCTTATGTTGTGGCTGAAATGAGGAGGCTGTGGTAAAATTTTCAGCTAGATCTACTGACGTTTGGCATGGATATGAACCCAAAAAAGGTGAAAAATTGCTCATTTTGTCCGCAAGATTTCTCTGTGGGCCTTCGTTCAATATATAAATATTTTTTTTTTTGTTTGAAAGAGCATCTCAAAATGCAGGACCTGTGAGGCTCGTTTTTTTTATAAACTCTTATTTTTCAAGCGGAGAAAAGGATTCACAAGTTCACTCACTCAAAAAACTCTCAAAAAAGCGTGCTCTAATTATAAAAATGCGTTATTCATTTTAATGTGAACCTCATATCTCTATGAGAAAGCTAACCAATTCCCAACAATTATATACCATTCGACAGCACATCGATCGCTCTACAAAACTAGCTATATGAGAGAACTCAGTCAAATATTAACAAGAACGATTTCCATTAAAATACTCAAAGATGATGCAATGTGGATATGGGACAAAAATCAGTATCATAAGAAATAATCTTCGAAGATTAAAACACCCTCAAAAATTTAGTTCACGCATCGGATAGAGCAATTAAAAAGCTACAAAACCAACCCAAAACAAAGAAGCTTTTATTCGTAAGTAAACATTTTTTTTAAGCATCTTTGAGTCAAAAATCATGAAAAATACTGTTTTTTGCTTATTTTCTGATATTTTGTATACATCAAGTCTTTATCAATATTCCATCGAATATTAAATTATTGTACACCATCTGATAGAGATAAGGTAGCTGTACAAAATGATATGTATTATACTTTCTCATATCTCTGAATAGAGTTATCCTTTTATATGTGAGACGAAAAAATGCTAATGCAAGTGATAAATCAATTTGATGATACATGAAATTATATTACATGTTTAAAGTTGTTTTGAGTTTTCTGTCGTTCTATCCAGCTCAAAATCAAATAAAATACTACATTATGTGCGCTTCAAGTTGATCAGACAATAACATCATTATTGAAGTATCATTGGATAAAAGAGACCTATTGAAAAATTCAAAGAGTCTATCTTTAATCCATGCATAAAGTGTGTAGATTTACGAATTAACGAGTGATTCAAAAATCGTTGGGACAAGATGTTTGTTCATTTTCAATCTGCTAGAAAGTATTTACAATGTATCAAATGCTATGAGGTGGAACAAGAAATATATGCTCCTAAGTGGCTGAATTTGGTCACCATATACGACGCAGATACGGCGCTTTTAGAAGCGTATTTTGCTGTAATGCTGACGAGGGTTTCCAATCATATTTACATCGTACACAGCATCGTCTCTGTGACGTTTACGACCCTATTTATGCCGTACTCTCATTAAGATACGGACGTAAAATATCGACCAGGAAGCCGGTAAGATATGGCGTCGTATAGGGGCTGTATTTCACCATATATGGCCGTTTCCGTACTGTATCGTTTCACCTAGGTTATTTTCAAATATGGGTGCAAAGAAATATTTTCTCATTTCTCTTCAAGAGTAGCGAAACAATCTTTGAAAAGTTCAAAAAAGTGAGTTTGGTCGAAGTTTGTAGGCTGAAGTTTACGGTGAATATGTTCGTTCATTTTTGGCCTGCTTGAAAGGATTTGAGACAAGCGGAAGACTGTAGACCGCGATCAGAATCTTTTACTCGTTTCAAGCATGAGCTTAGAAATGTTAGGTTTATTTTTGATCAAGAATATTGAAGCATTTTTTAAAAAGGCTGGAAAAATTATTTTTAATGGTGAACTAACAGATTTTTGTTTATTCTATAAGTTCCTTTGCAAGTATATTACAGGTTGCCGGACTCGGTTATTTTGTTAAGCAGACATTGCTGTAAAATATGCAATATGCAACTAAGTTGTAGCTTTTACTCAAGTAGAGCTAGAAGCATTTTATCGAGAGCTCCTTTCAAGGTAAAATGGTTTTTGGTCAAAAAAGCTGATTTTTCAAAAAATGAGTATATAAGGGAAACGAAAATTGATGTGCGTTGTCAAAAATAGAAAAAAGATTTAAGCAGTTCGTTTCCTGTCATAGTCTATGTTCTACAAGCTGCTATAAAAATCTCTATTCCCAATTTAGTTTCAAATCGAAATAGTACGGGAATACAAAAATGTACGGAATAAATATCCATTCAAAATAATTATTCGGGCTTCTATAAGATTGTTTCACGATTTTTGAACAGAAAATAAGACAAGATTTTTTAATAGCATTTTCGAAAACAAGCACAAATCTCTCGTTCTAACTCATAGCATTTGATTCATTGAAAATACTTTCTAGCGGGTCAAAAATGAGCGAACATCTTGTGCAAAAAAAATGTCGATCACTTGTTAATTCATAACGCTACACACTTTATGCATGATCAAGGGTAGACTCTCTGAATTTCTCAATACACTTGTTTTATCCAATAATATTTCAATAATGATATTATTGTCTGATCAACTTGAAGGGCACATAATACAACATTTTATTTGATTTTGAGCTGGATGGAACGACAGAAAACTCAAAACAGCTTTAAACATGTAATATACGTAGGATACTACAAAAGTTTCTGCTTCCGGCTCTTCTAAAAGTTTCAGTTTGCATTGAAATATTCGGTCATATTTCTTAGACATATTTAAGAATATATGCAAAATTTCAGACTTCTAAGTCGTTTACTTTGCCGTAATCCACCATTTCTTTTACGTGGGTAACATACCATTTTCTATACGCTACATAATGGATGACTTGTAATAAATGACAGAACTTTGAATTCCATATTTTGATCATTAAAAATATTCATGAAAATAAGAACAAAATATATCAAAAGATGCAGTTTGAAAAGCTCTACAATCTACGGTACAAAGCTTATACTGATTATGTACTTTTTCTTTCAAAATAAACAGTCTGCTAAATGACTAATTCTCAACGCTGCAATATGTAATACAGAGAATTTCGATTTTAGTTTGAAAATAAAAAGAATACAATTAAAATAAAACTATTGCTTGCAAATTGTATAGCTTTTCACGGTGCATCTTTCGCCATACCCTCTTTAAAAAAAAACATATTGGGCGATAGAAGGATGAAATATGAAAAAAAAAGTCGTCTTCGTTCGTGTAGAATTTTTGCATCCTACAAGATTCTTCTCCCACAATTTTGCCTTTTTCTAATGATAAGAGTTGCATATATAATATAAACTGTTCTTTGTAAATTGTGGAGTTCTTCATGCTGCATCTTCTGATGTATTTTTTTTTTTAAATAAAATGTATCACGCGACAGATGAGGAAAAATCACGTTCATCGCATACCAAAAAACTACTTTTTGCAACGTCGAATTTTTATCGTTCAGAATTTTATCGATTTTCGTAGTAAATAAACGCGACTATGAAATAAGTTATCTTCTGATAGATTTTGATTTTTTAATAGAGCATATTTAAAAATCAAAAAAAGAAATGCAAAGTTCTCCAATTGATGATGGTTCATCCATTAGCAGGCTGTGTACTTCAAATAAAAGCAATGACAAATCGCAGCGAACTACAAGACTTATGAGTCTCAAACTTTGGACATAATCCTGAATGTGCGTGAACATTATAACAAAATACTTAAACTCGACCTGTGATTTTTGGAAGAGGCAGGCGTAGAAACTTTTGTAGTATCCCTTGTAATTTCATGTATCATTAAATTGATTTATCTTTTGCATTAGCATTTTTTCGTCTCACATATAAAAGGATGACTCTATTTAGAGATATGAGAAAGTATACAAAAAAATCAAAAATTAAGCAAAAAACAGTATTTTTCATGATTTTTGACTCAAAGATGCTTAAAAAAATTTTTACTTACGAATAAAAGCTTCTTTGTTTTGGTTTGGTTTTGTAGCTTTTTAATTGCTCTATCCGATGCGTGAACTAAATTTTTGGGGGTGTTCTAATCTTCGAAGATTATTTCTTATTATACTGATTTTTGTCTCATATCCACATTGCATCATCTTTGAGTATTTTAATGGAAATCGTTTTTGTTAATATTTGACTGAGTTCTCTCATATAGCTAGTTTTGTAGAGCGTTCGATACGCTATCGAATGGTGTATAATTGTTGGGAATTGCCTAACTTTCTCATGGAGATATGAGGTTCACATTAAAAACAAGAAAAAATGTACTAACTTTGACAGAATGACTGAACAATTGTTAGTGTGATCTTCGTAACTTTTTTGTTGTATGACCAATCGAGCTGATATTTTGGGTACTGTAGTTTTATCTCATGGGCTTTCGATTCCACTAATAAAATATGGGGGTCAACATTTTCGGGAGTACGGGGTTTCTCGATCTTCTCGTGGACTGTCTGTTATATATTTTCAATATATATTTGGTTGAAAGAAATTTCTTGATACGGAACATCGAAATTTTCGTAATCATATTTAAGATGTTCTAAATCTATTCTAAACGCTCTTGAAATCGCTTTCTTAAGCTAACCGACTTGGTCACCAAAGAATTTACGTAGATGAAAGAGGTGAAACATTGAAAACTTGATAAATGTAATCAAAATATTCAATGAAAGCAGAATTAAACAACGGAGAATGACAAATTCACTTGAAAGAAGAGCTGAATCATACAAAAATATCTTATCTCTGCTAAAATAATTGTCAAGCTGAATAACGTTTTTCAACATTATACAAGAAAAGACAAAAACAACAAGAGAGTTACAATATGTTATTGAAAAAGAATTGTCTAAAATAGATCAGTTCCCATCAAAGAACTGTTCAGAGAATTCTCAGGATCGGAACTGATATGGAACTGTCCAGGGTCTATGCGGAAATGAACAGCAATCCAAACAAAATAAATAATTAAACAATGACCGTTATTTTTCATGCATAGTAATAGATTAAATAATAACCTAGTGATTAGATGATTCCTATAATATTCTTCATGTTTATTTGAAATATATTCGACTGATTATTTCTACTACGATTATAAATTGATCATTTCTAGCTAAGATTTAGAATGATCACCTCTAGGACACTTACGATTATCATTTTGATTGCATTACCGACAGATCGACAGAGAGATCCGTAAACAGACACTAACCAAAGAAATTGGTTTTCTACAATCCACACTTTAAGTGTAGAAATATGATTCACATTCTATTGTCTAACAAATACATTAATTAAAACAAACCATTCATCTCTCATCATCATACTCTCAAGCATTTAATAACTTCAATTCAGGAGTTAAACCATCTGATGAGACCTTTTAGTAAGGTCGAATTTGCGATCACAGTGTGCTATTCTACTTACCCTCACACCCTCAAGATTACTATTTATTTAAACTCACCCTCACCCTCAAGATTGTTCAAATGTTGAACTAGTTGTTATTTTTGTTGTACTAATGCTATAAAAGCACGTTGATTATAGGAAAACAACAAATCCAAATTTGTGCGTATTGATTGAGTAGAATAGTTTGGCTTATACAACAAAAATACTACAATATTTAATTATACGAGTACTTGTTTAATGAAATAAATCAAAAGGAATATAGTAAACATCCATTGATAGAACTATGCTTCAATACTAATTCCCGATTTTGTTAAATCAAGAAATTCTTGAAGAAACATGTTTATCTTTCCTAGAAGAGAAAAGAAAGGTTCAATAAAATTAAAAGGAGAATTATATATTGTGTCAACTTACTCATAAATTTTGGTTTTATATTACGAAAAACAAATAGATAATAAAATATCAAACTAACAAGTAAAATAATAGTTGCAATAAGAAATCCAATATTTGGATTGGATATAACGGGTGCAATAACTAGATAGATAGAAATTAGTGTCATAAGAACAATGAACGGTATGGGAACCTAAAGAAACACATGATATTAATTTGTTTAAGTCTGTAGAGAAAAATGCACAATAAAACATACATTAATAACTCGATGATCATTACGCTTCGTGAATTTACAACAAATTGTAGCAACAAATGTTAATCCAGCGAAGAACCAAGAAACAAAACTAAAAAAATCGATCAAACTCCCGATATTGCTCGGAATACAATAGATAATAGCGATGATAGTCTTAAGAAATAAATTTTCAATATAAATGAATAGATTCAATTAACAAGAAACCTGAAAAATAATGCCAGGTAATGGTGTAAGTCGTTGTTTTTGAATACACGAAAAAACTAGAGGTAAATAGCCATAACGTGCACCGACCATACAATAACGACCAGCCATGAAAATCGATCCATTAGTACTGCCAAATGTACCTAATGATATAAGAATTGGTAATGCACGAACAACCGGACCCAATACGGCTTCTCCCCATGTCTGCAAATATTCATAAAAGAAGATAACAAATGAATGAATGAATTATATATATATAATTATATATGTTTTTAAAAATTTTAAATTTATTTTTCGCGTTTTGATATCCACCGGATTTTATTGAGAGTAGGCGGATTGAATATATATATATACTAAAATATTAAAAGTTTTTTTAGTGTTCGGTATTGATTGGATTCTGTTGGAGGTAGTGTGTATGTGGCAGATAGATATGTATGTTTAAACATTTTGAAGTCATTTCGGATTAGTAGTAAGTGGAAAGATTGGTATGATTTGTTTCGGAGGTTGTCGAACACATGTGGATAACTTGTTTTAAGTGTGTTTGAATTCCTGTAGGGAGATGTGGTGTTGTGGTGGGGGTTGTTTTTTGTTAAAAATCGTAATGAGTGTCAGTGCTTAGAAATACGCTGTAGGCTTCAGTTGTTGTGTTTATTTTTAACAATGGAATGTAGATTTTATTATGCTGAAGAGTTTAAGTTGCAACTTATGCATTCGATGTCGCGGTAAAGCGGATAAATATTCGTATATAATGGTAACGGAAATGCGTTTTTTCCGAGTTTTGGCAGGTCTGGTCTTTGGGTATGCGGTTGTAACCTTTATATGTTCCTGTTTTTTTTTCGAATATTGTTCCAAATATTTCGTTTGTTTGTATTATCGATTGGTGATGTAAAGGAAAATCGAGTTTATGAAGTGTTGTGATTATGGTTGAGTTAAGTAAAAGTAGATATAGATGTTCAATGTCCTGTGCCAATGGAAAAATCTCCTGGTTTTTTGTATCGGAGGGTGAGGTGTGCTATCTATGATTAGTTGTTATAGTTTAATTTGTAGTTTGCGCGAGATTGGAATCCAATCGGATCCCACTATGGGATTGATTCTCCTGGGTAGCACATATGATTCTCACTCTTACCCTCAAGATACAAATCTATTTATTAAGATAACTAAATTATTTAGATAGATATTTACCACAGCAACAGCACTGGAACTCAATAATTCAGCTTTGTTCATTACTGTGAAATAGGATATATTGGTGAGAAGATATAAAATAATCACTACTGGAAGAGCGATTACAATTGATAACCATAGATTTCTATCAAATATTATAATAGACATTTAATTGAACATTATTTCTTTCAACTGAAATACCTTTTTGGATTTTTCAATTCTTCTGTCACAGAAGTCAAACTTGCCCAACCTCCGTAGGCCCATAGACCTGAATAAAAAGCAAGTGCAACACCTAATGGTTTGTTAGTTGTACCTATTCTTGTGAAAAAAATGAGAAATAAAAAGAAAAGTATGAATCGCTTCAACAAAATATTTTAACTACCAGCAAAGCTATTCTGTAAATTATGAGTGTACCCTAAAGAGAGAGAAAAAAACTTCAATCATATTATTATTCTGTTTGCTTCAATGGATCTACTTTAACCTTGTCCAATTCGCACGAGACCAGCTATGGCAATGACTGAAATTGTCAAAATTTTGCAGACGACAAATACAATATTTAGTCGATTGGCTGCTGTCACACTGTATGCATTTATACTACCAAGTATTGCTAAATCATAGTGTAATTAGAGATATACGAGAAGAATATGAGAAATCTAATGTTTTAACAAACCAATAGCAAAGATTGCCATCATTTTGATTAATTCCTCTGGTGGACCACAACCTAAATGATCTGTTTAAAAAAGATTCATAGTAAATATTTTTTCTATTTACGGTCCATAACACCCGATAAAAAGTATGTTGAAAATGTTAGAGAAAGAATAGCAATAGATGATGGCTGAAGAATAAATGTATTAGCCCAATTAAAGACAAATGCAAGTACATCACCGGTACGTGCATGAACTGATCCAATTCCTAGATTATAGATCGATCAACGATAAACTTAAAAGTAAATACTTTTATTAACTATATGACTACCTTCTTTCATGTAAGCTAGTTCGGAACCACTCAATGGTATTAATGTGCCTATTTCAGCATAGCAAAGAGCACCTAAAAACAAAAAATAAGAATGCTGTATTCAATGATAAATATATTCTTTCAAATAAAAATCTTACCGAGTACAGCTACAAGTCCGCATACTGCCCATATAATTAGACACAAACCGACCGATTGTGTCTCTCTCAGAACACCTTTTGGTGAAACGAAAATACCAGAGCCTGTATAAAATATATTTTAAACAAAACTAAAGTCGTTTAAATAAATTAGTTCTAATTACCAATGATCATAGTAATAATAAGTGAGACTCCCGAAAATAGACCAAGGTGTCGTTTCAATACCAGCTTCTCAGTAAATGATGCTCTATTTTTGCCAGGATCAATTATTTCCATTGGTTCAATTGCTGAATTTCCATATTTATCCAATGATGAATTTGTTCGCCTTTCCTAAACAGATTTCAAATCAGCAAGAAGATTAGAATAACTAGTCTCGATTACAAGATCGTTATTATCACCTGAAGGGACATGTCGTTGTTGTCAACTACTTTCATTGTTCGTTTTTATCACGTATGATCAAAATTTCTTTTCTTTTCTTTTCAAATTTACTTTCCTTATCTTAAATGATTATACATGTAACAGAATCATATCAAATTAAGCAATAAAAGTAAAACAAAATGCTATTATTGTTGGTCATATAACAGCAAATGCATTTTGAGGGCACTTAGTATCAAGTCGATCTTGCACAAATTTATCGATTATTTGCTCTTTTAGAAATACTGAAATCATTTGTTTTCTTGCTGATACATTCAAAGAAGCCTATGAAGCGAATACAACTGATATATCATTGTTAATAGATAATCTCTTAAATGATATGATGGACAGAAGACAAACAATAAATTAATTCCTATACAATTATGATACTCGCCCTTTTCAGTTCTTTGCTATCGATTGTATTTATAGCGTGTTTGTATACGTAGGTACGCTTGCTTCTATATATTTTTCATAGTAAGGAAAGAAAACAAATTTGTTTTGATGTCGATATTTAAAAAAAGAAAATTGTTGTGAAAAAAGAATATATTTTCCATTGTGAGCAATAAATGTGCCATAGTTTTATGAGATAATACTATATCAGGGAACTATCTGAATTTATTCAAGTTATTAGCTCTATTTTTCAATAGTATCGTTTGAGATTACAAGAGTTAGAGAAAATTTGTTGAAAAGAAGATCTAGGATTCATTTCAATATATTTTCATTTTCAAAGTTTTACTTCATTGTAAGTATAGTTTCATTATTATAAAAGATATAAACAGATAGGTAAATATAGTAAATCTACCGTTGTACAGAGTTCAGAGAATTTGATCTATAGATTATTGTCTTATTTCTTTAATTTTTAAACCATTTGCTAGATATGAAATATGATATTCATATAGTTCATAAACTGGCGGACTCATTGTGCTTATCGACAATCCATATGACTTTTCAACTCGTTTAAAAAGTCTAACTTATTTAAGATTTTCTTTGTCAGCGCTTATATTTCTTAACTGTCCATTTGTACATATTTCATACCAGATTGTCAATCAAGGCTTCGGTTGTTGAGGGTAAATAACCCTATGAATAGCTCGTTTAAGTCGATTTTGTGTTATTTGAGATGCTGACGCACCTAATCAGGTGACACCGATATTCGATTCTAAAGGTTCATCTATGCACTGATTACTTGTCATATTTTTCAATTGAAGTCCTTCGTATGTCGATAATATACTAATTGAAAAATCCATTTCCTGGTGGTTGAAAACCACTTTTATTGTTGAAATAGAATACAATATTGAATATACCATACTGATCAAGAATTTCAATTAATCGTTTTGTTATTGCATCTAATATTTGAGAAAGATAGTTCAACGATTCAACAAGTGTTTTTGACACCAATACTCTACAATCAACTTCGTCAAAGTAACTCGCGGTCAATAATTTAATTCCTTCTTTGTGATCCATTTTAGAATAACTATATATATTGCTTGATGCTGTGGATATTCACGCTTCCTTCTGTTAGATTCAAAGAACCTCGATAGTAGTCTGATTAATCTTGTACTTGAAATCAGTTTTGTTAGTAAATAGACGAAATACCATCCATTTAATTCAAATTCGGTTTGCGTTCGCTGATTTTTGGAGCAGATCATATGTTAAGTTGAAAATGCCGTTTTTTTTTTATTACACCGTTGTTATTGAGCAACTCTAAACATATGCTCTGCGGCATATAAGGTTTTTTAACATACGTTCTATAAGAAGCGACTGCATCACACTCTCTGGGAAATCATTTTCTGATACAATTATGCACCACTAAAAACTTCTTCGTATAATCACTATTTTTGTTCAATTGCACATCAAACAATAAATAAAAGTTTTATGTTTAGATCTATGTGGACGAAAGGAAAAACATCAATTACTAAAAAGTGTTCATTTATTTTTGATCACACATTCAACATTCGAAAAATAATTGACCTAATAACATGATATTTTTATACAAAACCGATCACTGTTTTTCTCGTTTTCTTACTACAAAAGTTATTTCGCTAGCAGGCAGTTTTACGCTTTCCATTGTTCCCAAAGTAGCACTTTCTACTTGCCATTCACCATTTGTGACGTCATCCCACATACGCGTAAGACTCTCTGGAGACTGTTGCATTATTTTGCCACCTGTACGACCCATCAATCTTGGACATTCTCCTGCCACCTCTGCACCCGACTGTCGACCAGTAATAGCTCGTTTTGCAAGCCTAGTCAGTCGTCGACATACATCTCGTTGAGTTTCAGCATCAAAGAGATGAATAAATAAGTCAGCATAGACATAATCAGCAGGCTCAATGCTTTCTAGAAATTGATTGTCAAAAATATCGCCTGATCTAAATACCCTCTTTTCTTTCATTAATTTACCATCACGATATAACTCATAACCTTGTTCAATGAAAATTGGTTCTAAATCATAGCCACGAATTTGATCGATTGGTACTCCATCATAAACAAGTTGACGTACATCTTGACCAAGACCACAACCAAAATCAATCACTGTAGCACCTTCATTTTTGCATTTTTCAAGAATCTCTGCATAGATAGGGTTTTTTTTTGATCGAAAAATGAAGAAATCTCCACTGACCAAGACATGGATAACTGCGTCCTTGCCAAGCACGCTCACGTATGGTGATTAAATGTTCACGTAATGCTGAAGCCGGTATGGAAGCATAGTTGGCAAAAAAAGTTTCAATATCGCTAGTGATTGGTGGTTCCTCAATATAGCCCAAAGGTTTTGTCTCAGCCAATTCGTCGGTAGACATCTTAAAAAAAATTCAATAAAATAATGGTGTAATTCATTTACTCACAGAAAAAAAGATTTAGAATTTTATACTGCATTTTCATTATCTCACCTATTTATCTTTTAAACACAGGGTCCTTTTTGTAAAAAATGTATTCATTATTTTCATTATTTATCTCACTCTACAACAACTAGGCAAATCATAGACGAAACAAGCGCACAGAGTGCAGGAAAGAAAAAAGATACGATAAAAGTACATGTTAGCAAATATTAATATAGTCAGAGAGCAATATAAATGAAAAAGTGAATAATGTTTCTGCGTTGTTGTGATGATCATTGATTATTAGTCTGGGATTGGACACAATAAAAAGTATTTTATAAATTTGTACTGAGTACTAACCAAGCTAGACAGTTTGTCATATGATGTGAAATTCGACAATTACTAACATATTTCTGTATAGGTGAAGATTTATATTAACAAGATGGTAGAGGTCCTTAGTCGACACAAAATATGTGGACAGATATAATAGCAAGAAATCAGTTATCATAGAAAAAGTACAACAATACAACATAATGTGAAAGTGAACTATCTGATGACATGACTGTAACTAAATCATTCATCTCGGTATATCTTCCTTCCTTACGCAGAGGAGGAAAATTAACAAACTGAATAAAACAAAGAGACAAAGGTGTTAATATACAATGAGCGGTCATTTATTTGGAGTATACAGAAAAAGACTCTAATTTAATAGAAAAAGAAAGAAAACACAGATGTATCTAAGAAAAAGTACATATAAAATCTTGATGGATGCTGTCTAAAATGCTTATTTGTCATTCATGTTGTGTTGTATTTAGACAGTCGTATTTGGTAATGTTATTGTTACTTTACTGTCTGTTGAATGATTAATATAGGATATGAGGAAAATAATGATTATAAGTAATGTGTCAATGATGGACGCGAAACCAATGATGAGTTTTCCTGATTTTTGGTTTTGTCATGATATTGTATTGTCGCTTTTGCTTGTTAATGTTGTTTGTAATATCATTTCTTGTAGCAATTCTTCAAATGTCATCGTTCAAATATGGGAGCTTGTCCCATGTTGTATTTGAATTTAGTTCTTTATGTATATGGATACCTAGCGGAGGTACCCGATGAAAAGAGAATATGGTTATAGCTTTGCATCTTCCGCCCGACTTTTTCTGCTGTACGTAACATGTCTTCTACAGGGCTGTTCCCCGCTGTGGGTGAACTATCTGCAACAGAAATTTTTGCGGCGCCCTTGAAACTTCTTGGACAGGACTTTTACCGACCTGCGTCAGGCATCTTTAACAGGATTGTTCCTGCTATGCGTTAGGTGTTCGTCATTGGACTCTTCTCGCCGTGCGTGATACCTCTTTCACAGGACTTTTTTCACCGTACCTGGAACCTCTGCTACAGTTCCTACCCTGCCGTGTGTGGAATATCTTTCACAGAGCTTTTCCCGCGATGCATCAGGCATCTTTAACAGGACTCTTCTCGTCAGGCTGAAGCTGACATCCTCACTCGCATACACTTTGGACACGATTACTTTCAAATTTGCATTGAACTGCGTCATTTGATTAGAAAGTGAGTAAAATCACGGTGTCTTACGACTTGGATGACGTTTCACGCACGCCTCCCTTTCTCTCCCCGAATCACTCTGGCGATTTCCCTTAGCACTTAAGGAACTGGTGCGGATAGTTTCGTGACGCTATCTCTCACGATGACTAAATACATAGCGAACAGACACGTCAGAATCTCGATCTGTATTCATCGAGATGAAATTTCACTCAGTTCCTTCTGTGCACCCCGTTTTGGTGGTTTCAACCCCACCGTCCACTCTTCTCAGGAGCCAAAGAAGTAGCGTGGACAGTTTTGTGACGCTAGCTATGACAGGGACTAAATGCATAGCGAAAAAACACAAACTTGCTTCTTTATATATGTCGTAGGTCAATCTAAGATTCGCCTAGGCCATTCTAAGATCTGAGTTTGAACTAGTTCAATTCTGGATTATCGAGAAATTTTTCATCAAAACTCTCGTAACTTTTGATATAGATATCAAAATGAAATTTTTCTTGCTGAACTATGTTGAAGCAGTAGTGTTTCAGATATTACAATCGTTAAAAGAGATATTACACTCGGATTCAGACGCTCATGGATAAAGTAACGTAAAGCATGGTCTTCAATGAAAAACTAGCCGTAACTTTATGAATTTTACTTTCATTTCTCCATTGACGATTGTAATACCTGACACAATGCTGCCTCAACATAGTTCAGCAAGAAAAATTTCATTTCGATATCTATATCAAAAGTTACGAGAGTTTTAATGAAAACTTTCTCGATAACCCAGGATTGGACTAGTTCAAACTCAGATCTTAGAATGGCCTAGGCGAATCTTAGATTGGCCTACGACATACATATAGATTAGAACATTGTCGCTTGTATGTGTATATAGATGTACATCTCATGTTTGTTGGAATCGTCCTTCACATCTATTAGGTTTTTTCCTATCCTTCAGTTTATGCCATCCTTTGTATTTGGAACTTTCCCATTGTTTTGCATATTTTATTATATGTTAGATCTGTTCCTTTGTTTCGCTACACATCATCATATGTTTTTGGCACATTCTTTCCGTTCTGTATGTTTCATCATATGTGTTAGGCTTATTCCTTGCATGTATTTATCATATACATTCGAGTATTCCCTCCTTTTCACTACACGTTCTCTGTTCCAATCTATTATGAGCCATTAGTGATGGACGTCCATCTCACTTTTTACTTTCTTTATTCGATGGATACTTCCATTCATACGGTTGCACTTTATCTTATACGTTCTATTCATTTTCTTTCAATTATTCTAAAATGTCTTGTGCCTAATGGTAAAAAACGCAAGTTTTTACACATTTTCGTCCCCGAATTCTTGAACAATGTGGTATTCAAGAATCATATAATCAGCTTTTTGATTATTCTGGACCTTTTCCTATGATCAACCGTGATTTCTGGTGGGCCTTTACCTGCTCAGTCCTGTAAAATAGCTAATTGTCTAGTAAAAACTCGAAAAATTCCTCATAAATCCCAGATTTTGTAACATTTGAGCGATCATGTGATCAACACGTGATCATTGAGTTGCCTTTCTCCACCCTCCTGTTTACTAAAATGTATAAAAACACACAAAAGTAATCGTAAAATCTGAATTTGTCGTCACGTGGATGATCACGTGACCGATATGGTGTAACCCGTCCTTCTCTCCCTCTCCCACTCGCATGTCATCAAGAGATTTATAAACAACCATAAAATAATAATACGCACAAATTCTCTGAAAAAGGTATTTATTGTGATAGATCCAACTATAACAGGGGGCAAACCCCCTCCCCCCCCCCCTCTTCAGATGGAAATTTTGGATCGAAAAGTACCCTACGACCTTCTCCTGGTCGAGAAGATACTTCCTGCAAAATTTCATTGCATTTGGTCGTATCGTGTTGAAATGCATAACGAACAAACACACAAACACACAAACTTTCTTCTTTATATATATAGATTTATTGTTACTCATAAAAGCTTTAGCTTGCGCCACCTATGGAACGATATACTAGATTTGAATGCATGTTGAAAAAAAACTATACAAATGTATTATCTTTTATTGTCACATAGGCTATTTTCAACAAAAAAACGATTACTGCGCACTGAATTGGTTTTTTTTGCACTGTCCAGTTCATCGGAGCTATTTGTCGAGTAATTGTACGATGAATTTGTTTTTTAGCAGAAATCCAGATTTGTGGTGTCCAAGCCAAGCATAGAAATGGTAAACACAGAGGATACAAGTAGGTAATAAAAGCGCTGATGTCGTTTGCCACTGGATCATAGGAAACAAATGTACCAAGCATCATGTTGATAGCAAAAGGAACAGAAGTTACAAGAAAGAAAACTGATATGAAAATAAGTTGAAAGGCCATTTTACCATATTTTCGCCAGCCAACCGTTTGACGAAAATGGCGCTTTGAATAAAGTATACGAATAAAAAGTGTAATACTAAATATCGAATCAATAATTGGTGGCATCGCAAAGTTCATAATCAGATCATATGTGGATAATATTTCGTCATTGTAGTGACAAGGAAGAGTGCAAGATGTCGGTTGCAAATTATATGAATTTCCACATGGATAAATGAAATAAACATAAATATAGAAACATGTAACATAAAAAAGGAGGATAAAAGATGGTGCATAATGAAAGCATATTTTTTTCCATTTTGAACGAAGAAGACGATCATGAAAAATGAGAATATGTCTTTTTTTTTTTTTTTTTTTTTTTGATTAAGCATTGGTTTATTGTTGCTCCGCTCGAAAGCGCTTACAACAGAAAATAAGATAAGTGGTTTTAAGCTACAAGTTATTGCAAAATATGACAAGAGAGCATAATTCAATGTAGATTTAAACAATACATGAATCGGATGTTTAGAGCATACATAAATAAGAATGAAAAAAAGGGGAAAAAAAGGAAGAAAAATGAAAAAGAGTAAAAACTGGAAGAGAGCGAAGATGCTAAGCATTGCTAATGATTACAACTTAAATTTTAATCTTCTCAAAGGATTGACTATGGGTTTATGTTAGTTGTGACTTTTATATTGTTTTCATATTTATCCAGAAAAGCTAACCATACCAATAGATATGATTCGTGTCTCTCTTTCATCTTTTTAACGCGAGAAAGGTTTAAAAGCCGTCCCACTCCCAGCGAGGTTGGTTTCTTTTTGTTGTTTGTTTCTATTCTGTTCGTTATTTTTTCCCAATCAAAAATGTCTTGGTAGAAATTTGACAGCCCTATATCTGTCTTATGAACTGATGCTATTCTTTTTCTTATGTACTTGCATATATAGTATTCTAGAGACTTTTCTTTAGTGACACTTATAATATTATTCGCTTCCACGAATGGACATCTGTGTATTATTCGAAGCCCAACCCTATATTTTCTAAGAAGAAGTTCTTGATGAGTTTTAGGAAGTAGAGGATAAAAAGGGAAGATCCATGTGAAAAATGGGAATGAATATGCGAAGAAGCAAGTTCACAAAACTTGTGTAGAAATATCTTTATTACGTTTTAACCATTTTAATCTTATGTACGACTTTTGTATATTCTCTAAGCATTTATCCACTGTCGGCTTAAGGGACATTTTGTCTGTCCACACTATTCCTAAGTATTTGAAGGATTGTACAGCTTCTAGATTTTTTTTGTCCATTGAGATTGGTATCAGAATATGTCGTTCAAATGATGCCCATGCCACCATAAATTCGCACATTACCCAACCAACATTGTCGATAAAAGTCCAGCTCATACAAAAGACAGGATTTTTGAAAAGTAGTGTTCCTCGGTGGTAAAAATCTAAGTACATTGGAATGTCGATTGCCACGAGAACAAAATTAACAAATAAGACAATGAGAAGCGAATAATAATTTAGTCCTGAACGAAGAGTTTTTTGACTCATAATATAAATTATGACGATCAGATAGCAAATCAACGATGGTATTTCGAATGCAAGCAAAATCTTGAATCTCATTGATGTGCTGATTGGCGAAACATAAGTGTTTCCTTGAGTATAATTGTCTTGACTTGTATTTTGACTTAGATTCTGTTGCATGTTGATTGGTTGTCAGTACTAACTGCCTGGATAAAAGGAAGTATTTCAACTGAATAAATTTGAAGTGCTCCTGTCAAAATCCACAAATTTTCTTATTTGAAGCGATGTTTGTGTATGAATGCATGATTATATAGCTTTGTAAAAATCATAAATATTAGAGAAAAGGTGCAAGTAAAAGCATTTCTAACATCTTATTAGTTTGATACAAAAGAGATGTTGACAGTTTAATAAAGCGTAAAGTTGCTAAGATGTTGATATACTTAAAAAGAAGCTTTTGAAAATAAATTAAATGAACTGATACGTTAATCCCTAAATGTGACATTAATGGACAAATATGAAAAATATACACATTGGCGTTCTATGCAAAAAGATATGCATGACGTGCACAAAAAGAAATCGAATAATGATGAAAAATTCTCATAATACTAAGCAAGATACTTTATCTAATAAATCATTTCAAACACTATCTGCAGAATTTAAACCACAATCCATGTAAATATTTTCTTGAGTCAAAACGCCTCTAAAATGCGGTTGATTGCCTGTGAAATGCAAAGGACTACATCTCCAGTGGAACCATTTCTTGCGTTTAGACGAACTCAAATTAAAATTATAAAAATTGAAAAATCAATTATCAATTCATCTCAGATTCGAACAGAGTCGTCATCAACGTCATGTCGCGATGGTCTTAACCTAATTTGACGAATGAATTGAATTTTTACCTTAAGTGATGAACGACAGGTTTGAACGCGTGAACCATTGATCCGAAGTCGCGTACATACACCAAGTAAGCTATACTAGAGAAGAAATGTTTTCTTGTTTAAAATAAAACGTATGTTGATATTCATTTTATTACTTAAATTCATCTGTGCAATCACATTTATTTCTGCCTACCAAAATATTCAAAGTTTTTTTCTCGTAAATTTAACAGTTTTAAATAAAATGATAGATTTTTCTTGGTTTATAGACATTTTGAAAAAAGTTTTTACATCAATCGACGATCGTTACCCTATTCTTTCCAAGTTCTTGTCATCTTGAGATTCAGACAAGATTCGTTTTGACAGAAAAGTAAAAAGAATCCTGTCTGAATCTCAAGATGACAAGAATCGCGTCTGATTAATCAGAAATAGAAGATATTCTAAATTTCTTATTGTTCAGACAAAATTCATGTAAGAGAAAAGAAAAAGAGTCTTCTCAGCTTCTCAAGATGAACGGCACGTGATGTCTTCTCTGTATAGTCATATATAAAAAACTGATGTCTGAACGTTATTTAGTCATTATTAATTCAATAATTAATGCAACTTCACTTCGAATATGTACTTTTTCTAGAATGTTCAACTCGTTATCAAACAACATATAACCGCTCTATTTCAATCAGATGAAGGTAAAATGTTCTCATTCGATATAGAGAAAACGATGAACTCAATAATTAGATTTTTTTAAATAAATCACGATTATTGAATATATTTCAGTATTTTATTAATCAATCTTTCTATCTATTATAATTCATTTTTTAAATATTCTTTTTAATGAAAGAAAGGATTTTATTAATCGACAATAGAAATCCTAGATGCACACATCAATGATAACATTAAAAAAAGTAAGTGTTTTTTTATAATAGAAATTTTATGTTTACTGTTGTATTAAAAACTAAAACTAAAAGTATTTTTTTGTATTTTTACATTTTTTGTATATGATGTGCAAAAGTCATAATAAAATAGTAATAGTAACGGATAAAAGGTCTTTTCAATATGACAAGATTCAAGCAAAAAAGACAGGAAATAAGAAGCAGGCAAGAATATCAAGAAAAATAAGGATTAGACAAGAGTTCAAGAAAAGCCAGAGAACAAGAATTTTGTCTGGACGAAAAATTTCTTGCTTCGCCAGCCAAGACTCGGTTGACATGAATCTTGTTAGAAAGGTGAGATCAGTTTTTTCCGGCAAGAATCTTGCCTGATAACCAAGGAAAACAAGAACCTGGAAAGAAAGCGACAAGATCGTCGATTGGTGTATCTATAAAATATTGAATGAAATTCAATAAGCCAGACACATACAACTAGGCATGCACCAAAAACAAAACTTTTGCTTTTGATTTTGAGATTCTTAGAAAAGGATTGATTTTGTGAAACAAATTTTCTTTACTCTCCTGTAAACTCAATTGTATTTGTTTATTTAAAACGAACGTCTGATACCAGCGGTGTATCCAGGAGAGTGGTCAATTGTCCACCATTTTTTTTGAGATGACGGAAATTGTTTACTACCAGAAAATCTCATTGCTCATGCACGTTCGAAGACTCAAGTTATGCGATTTTAATGCACTATCTCTTGATGAGATTTATAAATTCTAACTCATTTAGAACATCAGTTCTAATTAAGTGCATAGCATTTCACTAACTTCTTCAAGAACTCCCTTTCGATCGTATATATTCATTTGGTCATTAAATATAGTCTATGATAAATATAAGCACGTTGGTTATTTGATATTGGTTTCAGTAATCACATGTGAAAGAAGATCCACTTTCAAAATCAATTCAATATTTCGCTAGTACACTAGCCAACCTTATTTACCTTTGTACATAGTTTCTGAAATAATCTTTTAATCGATTTTTGGTCAGAAAAAAAATCAGTTGAAATCAGATTTGTTTTTTACGTTGGGAATATTCTACATGAAAAATATAAAATGCCGACTGGCGGTTCCCACAAAATTTTAGACCCACCCAGTTGGGACGAAAAATCTTTCCGAGTCGAATGATCCATTTTGAGTTCCCATTTGTATAAAGGGAAACATTTCGGATGCCTGCGAACGAATCTGCCAAGATTTTCGTAGAACAGATGGCTTTGATTATTTGAAATGAGATTCTGATTGACTTTACTTGAAAAAAAAAACATTTAAGTTGATTGATTCAAATAACCGTTTCTTGGATCTCTGATTGATAAATCAGATGATTATTTTTTCTTTCGAGCTGATTCTACGGTATTTCTCTTTTCAGACTGTCAAATACTACTCGAGCAGAAATACGAACAGTTCATGATGATATGCAGAATACACTAAATATGTTTTTTAGTTTTCTAAAGAATCTGTTTCTTATTATTTAATTTTCAAAATTTTTTATATTTAAATAAAAAATCAAGAATTTCAAGAATCTCTAATCTTTACCTACTTGGACACGACTGCTTTTCCTTACCTATTTTGAGAAAAAAACACGTTTATATTTTTATTTGTTATTTTTTTTTGATTTATTGTTCTTCAAGATTTACATGAACAATTTCAATTAGAATGTTTTGTATAAATTGAAAGATAATAATTATAAAAAGTTATATATCGAATACTTTTCTTGATAAGCTAAATGTTTCGAGTCAGCAATTGTCAAAATGCTAGCCTATATATTAAATAGTAAATGGTAAAAATATCTAGGTCAGAAACTATTTTTAATAGTACTCGAAAGAGGCTGAATTTATTATCAAAAGATTCGTGGTTAACTGTTGTATGTATTGATGCATACACTTTTTGAAAATTTAGGCATGGATAGATTTTCGTTCTTATATACCACTCCTTCTCCATCCTTTTCTTCTTTTCTGTTTGTTGATTTACAACAGTACTTGCATCATAAAAGCAAACTGGAAGAAATATTGTTATCAGCAAAGTCAATGTATTAGATGCACGATAAATGTTAATGTGTAGAAGCGCAAGAGAATAAATCATTGGTTGCGAAGGCAACATTTTCTTTTTTAAAGTTTTGATTCTATATAAGAAACGTGAAAAGGTAAGATTGTTTTTAATATAAATTCTATTTTACTTCTAGTCGACAAAGTCATCTAAGATTCAAAATGATTTTTTTCTCAAAAAGTTTTGTACACATGACAGAATCTCTTAATGATTTTCAGAGTTATCCAGTGACGAAACTTTCATTTCTATGAAGAGCTCGATGTTATTTCGCAATATTTTTAGAGGCTAACAGACCTAATACTTAAGACATTCATAATCAAGAAATGTAAAAATTCATCACCTTCAACTAAATTTATTAGTGTAGATATTAAATAGAAAACAGTAATTTAAAAATACGTCGTTGACTCGTCAGAAGATGTCTTATATATTGCTGATATGTAGAGTTCTTTTTTGTATCATCGCGATGTGAGATGTAATGCGCATAAGTATTCATATTAGCAAGTGTATATACAAAACTGAGTTTCATTTTAGATCAGTTATCTTAGGGAAGAAGATGACCGATGATACAAATACACTTATAGCTGATTACATGGATTCATGGACGTTGGAACATTTGAGAGATCAAATGAAAGCTACAGATGAAGAGCTGATATACCTCGCTAAATTACAGCAACTTCGACTCGAGAAAATGCAACCAACGTGGAGTGATTATGATAGTGGTAATCCATCAATAGTAATTGACGACTTCCTCTACCATGGCAACATATATCATGCTAACAACATGAACTTACTTATCAATCTGGGTATTCGATATATCGTGAATACATGCGATGAAACGTTGAACAACACAATCATAGAGAATTTCAATGTGTTATGGATCAATGTAAGCGATGATCTTTGTACCGATATCAACCAACATTTTCAAAAAACGAATGAATTTTTGCTTTCATGTAAAGAGAAGAACGAAAAAGTGTTAGTTCATTGTCACATGGGAATATCTCGATCATCTTCCATTGTTCTCGCCTATCTAATGAAGTAAATTTTATTTTTGCATTCAAAATCGACCAAATTCTTCATTTTAGATATCATCATGATACTTTGCTAAAAGCTTACGATTATTTACTTGATCGCCGTCGTGTATCTTCACCAAATTCTGGTTTTCTTATGCAACTGATTCGATATGAGAAAAGCTTGCGCAATAGTGGAGAGATTGACGAACAAAAAAATAACGATGACAAACAGAATCCTATTAAACCAGTCGATATGTCGAATAATTCCAATATCGAATAGTCGTTGGCCTAGAAAAGAAAAAAAATGTTTATTTAATTTTTCATTTTCTAAAATATTAGATAAACCATTCATCATGTTAACCATTGTAGTTTTAAAAAATTCTTTATTGTATTCATGATCCAAGAAGATAAAAAAATGAATTATTTTATTCGAAAATAAAAATCAAAAGATTACACAAAGTGTTGCATATTTAATGTGAATGAACGTATGTGTTGAGGGTATAATTGTATCGCCTTCTGTAAAAAAAACAAACATCACATCACATTTGTGCGTTTTATTATTTCGATTTCTTTCATTATCTCAGTTCTTAACGGAGACCGTCATCAGGACAGGGCGATAGAACTGCCCTGCCTTGTTAATTTTTCGCATAAATTTGTTTGAAAGCCTTTTATGAAGCTAAGTGGATTTTTTCAAAACATCTATTATCGATGGAATTCTATTAACCAATGGTGATCCCATTCTTTTAATTAGTTTCATCAGAACTAATAGATTCGATATTCATTCGAATTTATTATTGTACAATGCAACTCTCCCCACTTCTGTAAAGCTCAACTACGATTATTATATCAAAATTATTTATAGTAAATAGAAAATAAATTGCAATCTCTTGGTAAGTGGCGACTAAAGCCTTCAAATCTTGACGATGATAACGTTCAGCCAGTCAGAATCTCTGTATTCGTTAATAAATACCTTATTTTTCTGCGTTTATCCGGCTTATTTTTTGGATCTATACAAAAAAAGTGAAGATACGAGACTAAAATCAGTTATTTTTTCTACAAAGAATAAATTACTAGGTTGGCCAAAAAGTTCTGTAAGACTTGCGAAAAAGTTGATTTTTATGCGTGAATTTATTCGAAAACAATAACAACTACTCTTCAAGATAAAGTCCATCGTTTTCAACAATGTTTTGCCACCGATCTGCAAGCATCCTGATTTGATTGAAGTACCATTCATCAGGGTTCGAATCGAAGTACTCATGGGCACGCTTCCTCAACTTGATCAAATGAGTCGAATCGGCGACCACGCAAAAAGTGCTGCATTGATCGGAAGAGGCCGTAATCAGATGGCGCCGCGTTGGGACTGTAGGCTGAGTGTGGCAAGACCTCGACTTCCTCCAGTTTGTCAAATTTCTTCTTTATTTTCTTGTCGGCGTGGGATTTAGCGTTGTCTTGCTGGAACAAAGCGCATTTGCGACGAGCGATGGTCGGGTACTTCTCATTCAGCTTGTCACGGACACGGTCCAGTTGTTAGCAGTAGAGTTTGGCGTTCACGGCACGACTATTCGGAAACAGTCCAACGTGAAGCACGCTCTCAAAGTTCCACCAGACACAAATCATCATCTTCTTGCCGAAACGATCTTGACCTCGTGGAACTCACTGCTTCTGCCGGTTGTGAATGATCAAATAGACCCATTTTTCGTCCGAAGTCATAATACGCTTCCAATACCGATTATTCAATGGATTTTCCAACAACTAACGGCAGATTTCAACACGACGCTTGCCTTGCGCTTCGGTCAACTCGTATGGATCCTGGGGAGGCTTCTTGTACACAAAAGCCATTTGACGCAGGTGATTGAGCATAGTCGCATCGGACGAGACTGTAAGAACCGACGTCAATTCATGGCTGCTCAATGAAGGCTGCCCGCAGATCTTCGTTGTCCAATGTTGATGACCGGCCGGAACGTGGTTGATCTTCGAGACTAAGGTCATCGGAATCGAATCGTTTGTACCACTGGGAAACAGTTGTATAGTGGACGGCTCCTGCGCCTTTAGCATCACAAATCTCTTTCGCAGCACCTCGGGCCGAAAGTCGTCGCTTCGAACAATAGCGTGTCAAGACTCAAAGCTCGATTTTGTCCAATGTCCTTTGAAACTTTGAGTATAAGGAGAAACTCGGAACACGATAAATACAAAAACAACAAAAACTGCGCATAAAACACAAAAAATTAACAAAAATGCGCATAAAAAAATCAGTTTTTTCGTAAGCGTTGCAGAATCTTTTGGCCAACCTGATAGAAGCCGGACCACTTGTTTATCGGTAAGTAGGGGAGTAGTGGTGGAACCAGGGAGAAGCTTGTGGTAGCTGAGCTCCCTCTAAAAATTTTTAGCCTTATTTAGATTGTTAAGCGTTCGCTACTCTGAAAAAAAAAGGAGTCTCGCAGAACTTTTTTAGGGGTTCTGGTAGTGGGTACTCCACAGAATCCCTTAAAAAGGTTCTGGCTAGAAAAGAGTTTCGTGAAACACCTAATGGGACTATTTATAATTTTCTATCAAAAATGGTTCAGTCTGACATAATAGATACCGTACTCACAAGGGACCCTTCCGAGGTGTCAAAAAGCTTTTAAGGCTGAATTTTGTCTATAAGTAGAGAATATATAGATTAGAAAAAGCTTAAGACGATATGGGCCATGTTGAAATTTGACTGAGATATTGACTTTTTACTATAGTTTTTTTATGGGACTCTCTTTTCCCCATAAAATCAAAATTTCGAGTTTTGACGTGAAACTTTGCCCATATAAGGACATCAACTAAAGTAGCTCATCTACAAAGTTTCAGAATTTTTGGACTTACCATTCCCAAGATATGAATCGATTAGTATAAACACAGTTTTTTACGAATATTGTTGTATGAATATTTTGAAAACATTATATCTCAGCAATGCTTAGTCCAAAAATTCTGAAACTTTGTGGATGAGATACTTTAGTTGCCGTCTTGATATGGGCAAAGTTTCACGTCAATACTCGAAATTTCGATTTTATGAGAAAAAAGAGTTCCATAAAAAAAACTATAGTAAAAAGTCAATATCTCAGTCAAATCTCAACTTGGGCCCATATCGTTTTAAGCTTTTTCTAGTCTATATATTCTCTACTTATAAACAAAATTCAGCCACAAAAGCTTTTTGACATCTCGGAAAGTTCCCTCGTCAGATGGATTTTCGTGAAACTATTGCCTTATCATGACAATACGTACCTTTGAAAAGCCTGAAGTAATTTTCGAACCAATTTGAATATGAAGAGAAAAATATTCATTTTTTCAATTAAAATATGTAAGTCACCATTGATATGCTTGCCACTAAGACGAACCTAAATATAAAGGAAAAAATATTAATATGTTTATTCCAAATATAACACTTACCATTGATAAAATTTCCCATATAAATCTAAACAGAGAAAGGAAAAAATAATTTTTGGTTTTATATATATGACTCACCATTAGTATGATCGTGGTGAAAGCCTAAATGAGAAAAGAAAGTATTAGTCTTTTCATATAAAATATTTGATTCACCATTCATATGCCATAAACATAAACCTAAACATAAACAGAAAGATATTAATATGTTTATTTAAACTAAAATACATACCATCGATATGAACTCGATATAAATCTAAAAAGAAAATGTTCATTTTTTTAATTAAAATATAGCACTCACCATTAGATTGATCGTATTGAGAATCTAATGTGAGAAAAGTAAGTAATTCACCATTCATATGTCACCAAGACGAACGTAGATATAAAGAAAAGAGTATTTACCTTCTCATTTAAAATATATAACTCACCATTTATCTTTTCAGGATGCATCTAAATGTAGAATGAAAATACTAATCTTTTTATTTAAACTGTATCATTCACCATTGTTCTGATCTCTGGAAGAACCTGGATAAAAAATGAAAATATTAATTTTTTCATATAAAATATTTAATTCACCATTCATGCGCCATTAAGGCGAACCTAAATATAAAGAGAAAAATATTAATATGTTTATTCCAAATATAACGCATACCAATAATAAAATTACCATATAAACCTAAACAGAGAAAGAAAAATATATAATTTTTAGTTTCAAATAAATAACTTACCAGTAATGTGCTGTGATCTAGACACGAATCTAAACATAAAAAGAAAATATTAATATTTTAATTTTCAATATATTACTTACTATTCACACGATCTAAATATGAAACTTAATAAAGAAAAGATGCGTATTTTATTTTCTAATATATAACTCACTATATATAACTCATTATTAAAATACTGTTAATGTAAACGTAACTCAAATGAATCTAAAAACCTCGAATTTAAATCCGAGTGTTACATTTGCTGTAAAAATAACTAGGCCGACTAAGATGACATATCCATCTAAACTGACCATTGTGTCTCAATATCTAAGCCAAGAAAGATCTACAACACCCACATATGCAAGTAATGTTCTTTTAAGTCGTCGAATTATAAGGGAATAGTCATCCATTTCAGCTGAAATCAGTATCTTTGTAATATATGATTTAGTCTTGTGATTTCCTGGTGTTTTATACATCACTTTCTAGCTCGTAAAATTCTTTACCGAATGGTTTATAACAAATAGCTTAGATCAAGGCAATCCACTAGGTTCCTTGAGTGTGAAAGTTCTTCTAGTATTTATGTGCCTGTTTTTGAATGACGAAAACTAAGCTGAGGTACCGTACCATTTTTATGTCATAATATACTCTGCTGTAACATTTCAGTTGAGTTGCCTAATATGCCACTAGAGGATCTAACGATATCTGCATGATATAAGACTTAAGGGCTCAAGAATACCCTCACAATATAGAACTTAACAGCCGAAGGGTGCTCCATAATATGGAGCTTGAGGACTTAAGTACTCGCTTCTAATAGCCGGGATAGGTTGATTTTCTCATAGAAAAACATGCCCTAAGACAAGTAGTAGGTCAAGAGAATAGCATCGAAGATAACGACATTGTTTGTTACGACTTAGAGATTTCTTGACGAATTATTCTCATCTTTGAACTTGTCCGAAATATTTATGAGACAATTTTTGATGAGTTATCATGTATACAAATGAACGAAGACATTGATCGATTCTATAGTGCACATACTTTTTGAGTAGACAAAAAGAAAAGATTTCTTTCTTTCCTAATGTATAACTCAGCGTTGATATATCATTAATAGCAACCAAAAGAAAAAAAAGTATTTTTTTTCTTTTCAGCATATATAAGTTATCAATAATATACCAGCAGAATGAGTCGAAATATAAAAGACGTAATATTTCATTTTTTAGTTTTGTCTTCCAGAAAACGCTCAGAACATAAATGGAAGTTTAGTAGCAAGAGACCAACAAATAATCTTCAGTGGTTCAGTATTTTTTGACAGAATCCTTCTTGGTTCTGTATAATTAGACAGAAAGCGTCGCATGGTCCAGCATTAAAAGTGAGAATCTTTGAAAATTCAGCATTTATCGGACAGAATGTTTCCGGTGCAATGTAGTTGACGAAACAATTTTTGTGGTTCAAGAGTTACTAAGCAGAACCCTAAAGGTTCGGCATAGTTTGACAGAACCATTTTTGATTTCATATAATTTAATAGAAAATGTTCCATGATTCAGCATTGAGAGACAGAACCTTTGAAAGTTCCAAATTTATAGGACAGAACCCGTTAAAGTTCTCCATTTATGAGCAGAACTATCTTGGATCCATATAATTAGTTAGATTACCTTTTTAGAGTTCAGCATTGAAATACAGAACCTATGGAAGTTCCACGTTTACAAGACAGAACTCTTTCGGTTCATGATTTGATAGGCAGAACCATTCAAGGTTCCGTAGCTGTCCACGGATCCTTTTCGGTTCCGCATAATTGGATAGCAACTTTTCATGGTTCAGCATTAGGAGACAGAAATTTTCAAAGTTTTACAGATATTAGGCAGAACCAGTTGGGTTCAGCGTCGTCCTACAAAAAACTTTACATGGTTTAGCATTATGAGACAGAACCTTTTCTGGTTCGGTGTCGATGAACAGAACCATTCATAGTTCAGCATGATTGTACGAAACCATTTTTGGTTCTGCAAATGCTCCAGAACCAAAAATAGTTCTGCAAAGCTCCTTATTTTTTTTCAAAGTAGCCCTTTATTCATCTTTTTGTTTGCTGTGTATGACTATATATAATTGAGAGGTCAATATATAATTCAAAATGAACTGCTTCCTAGCGCTTCGTTCGGGATCAAACAGACCCGAGACGGTTCGTCCTTAATATATTTTCTGTTGTGAGTTCCAGGGTTACAAGCTACAAATTCGGATTGATCTCGAAAATAGGAATTTTTCGCATTAAAAAAATACTACAAGCCGAAACAATGTATTCAAATCATGTTAAAACAATACGTTGCAAGAGTCACACAAGACAGTGTCGTAGGTCCGTCCAAGCAAACGTCTAGCGAAAAGCAATCCCGTTCCACATCACAACGCACATAAAATATTTTATCTTATTCTGAAAACATTAAGCTATCATGATTGAGTGATCCACGTACGGCTAACTTGTCTCGAATGATTCATTCATAGCGTGCTGAATACAACCTCAATCACGACGTTAGACACAAGGGATGCAGACACCGTCTTCTGTAAAAACAAAAAAGGAGCGAAATTGGCTGCATATGGACCATAGTAATAATCGCGGCTGACCCAACATGTGATAAACCTATAGGATATTATTATATTATTATTGTTATTATTATTGTGCAAACAGTCGCTATATATTTTGAAATTTTTTATTTACTCTGATTAGGTTAAAAAG